>QFDT01008196.1:0-14936 GCA_003315915.1 Macrolepiota dolichaula | reverse complement strand
TAGTTCATTACGTACAAGCCGACCGATCTGACTTGGCATATATCCCCTTTTTCAGCACAACACCATCAGCACGCTAGCCTCGGGGTATATAAAGATAGCGTCCCAAGAGACGGAAGGAAGCTCAAGTTCCCTCTCTTTCACATGTCAACCACTAGTAAAGCTCTTTCCAAGGCTCTCATTATCTTCGTCTTCACTTTTGTGATTGTCCAAATGGCATCTGCTTTGCCCTATCCGAAAGATGGTAGAGGCAGTCGAGACCGTGACGACTCGGGAGGGTGGACTTTTCAACCAGTCAATGGTCCCCATACGTTTCCACCTCCAGATTCGCGCGCCTTGCCAACACCAGGGCTTTTGATTTGATGATCTTAGGTCTACAAGCGGAAAGGTAGTGTTTGGCTTATGCGTTGCTCAAATTTGCTTACACTGTTTTTAGTTGGGACCGGGCAGCACTGTTAGCTTTTTTTTTATCTCTTCCTGCTCCCTAGGCCCCGTTTGTGGACAAGCTGGACTCTATACCCGACCCCGTCCGGTCCAGCGCAGTTTTTGATCTATTTATACTATCTCGTCATTTGGTGGACATTTTGCAATGAACATTGTACTTGTATGCTAGTAGCTTATACTCGTATAATCTGTCTTCATTAAAACTTGATTAGATACGCTACACATTTATCGTACCATAGATGTAACATGTTGTACCTATCAACAATTAATTACTGTGGACCCACTTTTGCTCTCAATCATCCGGCTTGATCAATACGTGACCTTGTAGGGAGCCGGCCGAGTAACATGTCCCAAGAGCTATTTTCAGCGTCTGCATAACATAGCGAGGTCCTCAAACCCTATACGCCGCAATGCCAAGTACATCTTCAACAAGAACTTCTTAAAGGGGCTTGGAATTTGCCGTCCTCGAAGGCGCCGGCGCTCATCTTAATGAGCTCTATCATCAAATTGATCATTGGCAAGAAGGCCGATCGTGTCAGAGGAGGGTCGCAAAAACGAAGAAGTTTCTGATGGATTACTGTGTGTTGTCCTTGTGTTAGGTGGTATAAAGGAACCATTTGGCAAGCATGCACCACACATCCTTCACCCACGTTTGAGTCTCTGTGGTAACCCCTCTACCACCACCACCACCACCATGTCGGTCAACACAAAACTATTTCTTATCACCATGTTCCTTACTCTGGCCACTGTGATTCCGAGTTGGGCATTTCCCGCACCTATGATGGACACCCGCCAAACTTCAGAGGAAACGTGGAGCCCGGGGTTTCAGCCAATGAGTACGGCGAATCCAGAAAACTTCCCAAGTGATCCCTAGTGGGGTCTCCGTTGAATTACGTGCCCGGAGTCTCCCTTCGTGAGGAGGATCGCTGTGGGTAGGTGAGGTGCTATTATTGATGCTCGGGCTTTGCGCATTGACATCCGCCGATCTTGAACGTAGAGTCTTCGACTATTCCATTCTCTCGCAATGAGACCATTTGTTTCATCCTGCCTCCCTAGCACGATTTTGTGCGCGCTGTGTGTTTTACCCTTTGTTTACATTCCCCACGGAAGGATCCACGTTTTCAAATGAGTATATTACTCTCTGTCATGTACATAGTGTGATAGTTTGTGTATCGTTGTTTGAAAGTAGCTATCGGTGGTGAATTCGAATCGATTTTGGCGTGCCACGCCGACTTGTACAGCTCGCTTTTGGAGCGCTCTTGTCCTCTGTCCGTCTCGGGATCATCGAAAAAATATCCCCCATATATGCCGAATCCCAGAATGAAGGCGGTACACATCCTACCCCGGGGAGAATACATTCACCTTCGGAACGTACTCTGTGAAGCATCGGGCAATACACCCTCAAGCTTCAGAGCTGTTCACAGCCTCGATTAATTACCCGCGGCACTACGCAGTGGTTTCAACTACGTTCCATGAGAACAGCACGTGTCGGCTCTCAGCGGATCTGCAGCAAAGTCTCCACACTCATTTTCTATTTTCGTCCTCCATTTTTTGGGCGTCAATCCGATATCTGCGGCCGGGAGAGCCACTGTACGAACAACTGATCCGGTTGACGTACGTAGGCAATCCAACATCTATCAAAAACGTGGTCATCGTCTCAGGCTCAAACAAGAAAAATGGAACTATGACTCCTGAAGTTTGAAGCGTATACTTTTCATCGCACTCGGCGTCTGAATCTCGGCGCTCCTTCTGTCTATCACATTTATGCGGATATTGTCCATAAGTGTACTTGGGAGTGGGGTTTGAGAACCCTGCTGTGGCGCACACAGGGTTGGAGTGTTTGATGTTTGGATTCTCCACCGATTCAAGCATTATTTCCCTCAGAGTCCTGGTACTGTCCTAAGGCGGTTGTGTGCAAGCAAAGTAGGTCGACAGCAATGATTAATTTGTGGTAATAGGCTACAGTCTGGGAAGTGAGGGGTATATCTGACTGAGTTTTGGTAAAGACAGACTACACTGACGTACTATTAGCATAAAATACAATACTAGTGAATGAAATATCGACTAGCCACCGAATATTAACAGACCAGAAGCTGCTCGATGTAGACCGCCCAGAGTCGAGCCCAAGGCCCACCATAACCACCAGCGAGACCCATGCAGTCGGATAGGGCATAGGAAAAAGCCAACAGCGCGGCTCAACCCCAAACTAAAGAGACAGCATAAGCGGACTTGAACGGAACATAGGACGAGCGCTACCTCTCTGTTTGTAGCGCAAGCAAACATCAAGCCACAACCTCTGGCAGAGCACGTCCACTTGGAGGTGGCCTTTCGTGTACATCATCGGCTTGTTGAAAATCCCATCCTTGCGGGCTCCTGCCAACCTTTGCCTTCGGAAAGGGTAAAGCAAGTACCGCTTGGAAGAGTGCGAATGTGAAGATGAAGGTGATGAAAAATCTGGATAGAAATTTGCTTGTGGTCGTCATGCGAGGGTGCCAGAGAACTTGAGATATTATCTTGATATATACGAGTTGTGTGTTGAGAAAAGGGTTCGAGCTTGGCGTGTACGTAATGAACTTAATCCCTGCCGCCAGACGGTCTCACAAGGTGGGTTGGGCGGATTCTGCCGTGGACAGCCACCATGGTTCTAGTCCTCGCTTGCACCGGTAGCAAAATCATGATCTCGGATGATCCAATCCCAGATGATCATCGCTTATGCTTGGCGAATTCGCGACACTACTTTTTCTTGTTCTTGCATTCATCTATCTGGGGTTACGCTAATTGACCTCGGCCGACAAGGACATCTCGGATAACACATCAGCAAATTAGTAGCGACCCGGGACAAGGCGTGAATATCAACATCACCCAAGGCGGCTAAAAACAACTATCTAACCCAAGGATTACTTCAATCTATCAACTTACAGCACTACTACACAACAATACCTCCCAACCAAAAAAAAAAATACTAATTATTAATCACAAAACTAATCCAAGCCCGTCTATCGACGCTACCAATGATAAAAAACTAAATTCAGCCTCACAACCCAAGCGCATCCCACTTTGCCCCAATCTCGTCTCTGAGCATCGCAACCCTTGTATCGAGTCTCGACGACAAGTCCGTCGCACTTGTCGCAAGCCCCATAGCCTTATCTAACCACTCCCCAGCAACCTTCAACGCCCTTCTCCACCTCTCCTTCACCTCACCCTCACTCTTCCCCGACTGAGACTCGTCAGCCGCAGCCGCAGCCACGGTATCAGCCTCAGCCTCCTTCAACTCGAGCACTGCAAGCTCAAACATTGCTACCCCACCGATCCAGGTACTATTCGTGATCTGCGCATGGTGCTTGTGTGCATCGGTAAGAAAGGCACGGCTTGTGGGATATGCTTTTGTTGTTCGGTGCACGACTCCGAGGAGTAAGGAGCGGAGAGCAAATTCATCGGGCGTATCGAGGACGGGGTGGGGTGGGGGTGAGGGTGAGGTTGATGGGGTTGAGGATGAGGGGGGTGAGGTATGTGGGCTGGAGATGGTTGGCGCAGGGGTTGTGGAGCTCCACTCTTGGATGTGGAGGAGCGCAACAGTTTCGCAGATTCGGGCGTGTGTATTCCAGACTGTAGGCTGTGAGTAGGTAGTTCCAGAAATGGGCCAATGTACGTACAAACGCCGATTTCTGGAGGGTGTTTGTTAGGTGATATTAGTGTGCGAGTTGGATAAGACATACCTTCGGAAGGGCTGATGGTGATTGCTTCAACGAAACACGCTTCATCTTTATCTGACCTCTTTTGCTTGGCCTTGTAGAAGGCAACTGGGAAGGAAGATCAGATAGTGGTCAACGATAAGACCAAATTGAAAACATACTCTTTTTCTTGATAAAGACTTCTGTCGGAAGATCCTTGCCACCGATCTTCTTGTCGATAAGACCGGGGATGGCATCGAAGAGTTGCTGAGACTTTTCATAATTGCCTAATGACCAATGGCAACCCGCAGCAATGAAGTAATATGTTGCATGGCTCCTGAAAAGGAATGTAAGTTCATGTTTCGAGACGTACGAAGCAACTTTACCAGGTATTAAGTTCTGTGATGCGAATGAACATATCAGCGGCCTCCTGATAGCGACGTTGACCTAGTAGTGTCCAAGCAAGTTCAAAAACAAGCTGAAATCATGTTAGAGGAACAATTGACGGATAGGTAAAATCTCACAAGACTGTCAGCCTGGGCAAAACTAAAGGGTCTATCAGGTTTGAGGCCATCCTGAAGAACCTTGATAGCAGCTTCTGGGTCGTACGTCATGCGCAATATCTTTGCCTGTCAAAAAGGTAAAGGTACTGATTGATTGCAGTGCGGGTGCACGAACCTTGTTAAGTACCCAAAGAGCACCATTGGGGAACCGTTCGAATATTCTGATGGATAGAGAATGGATCAGAGTATGTCGTAGATCTAGTACGAAACGAACCTATCAACAAGGACTTGGTACTCTTTGACTATGCGTGGTTCATCTGCCTGATACCCAGAAAGTAAGAGGACTACCCCATGGTAGGTCATGAGGACGAGTCTGTGATCTACGTCAGTGAGGATCAGTCGGGGGTAGAGAAAGTCTCACCCAGCGAACACGGAGTGGGTATCGTTTCGGGCAGCAGCGACGGCCAAAGCTTTGAGAGCTAATTTTCGGTCATGTTTGAAACCAAAGAAACCAACCACGCTCCTGTGAAAGGATAAGGCCGGCTAGGTATTGACATGAAAAGGTTGGGCTCACTGGATACGTCTGGGTAAGAGCGAGAATACAAGATTGAAAAGACCGTATCCTAGCATGAAATCAGAACTGGGTCTATGTAGTGAGGGCAAACCCACCGAAAGCGGTCCCGGCAATAATGAGATCGTCAATCGGACCGTCTGGTTTCGATGGATGGATATGGGGACGGCGATGAGCAGCACTCAAAGCGGGAGTAGATGAATTGTAGGTGAAGCGGCTGAAGAAGCTGCGTTTAGGGGCCAATTGAGGCTCTGGATCTGCGACTGCAGGGAGTGTGCTGGTCGACGAGGCAGCTGACGAAGTAGAGGAATAGGACACGGATCCTGCGAAGCTCGCAGTGGAGGGGTTGTGACTGACGGTACCCTCCGGGAGAGAGAGATGTACGTCGATACCATGCGGAAAGACAGACTTATAGAGCCTATGCCGAGATTAGCGAGGCGAATGGGGGCATGGTAGAATACTTACTTTGTAAATTTGGAATGAGCGCTAAAATTAGAATGAGCAGCAGGGGTGGGTACAGGGTAAATGGACGGACGAATTGAGTGCGTAGCTGAAGGGTTGGTAATGGGTCAGTAATGTGGGAGGACGATAGACAAGCACGCACAGGCACTGGAGATATCCCATGTATGATTCACTGTTAAATATGAGGCAATGAATTGTCAAGGGCAGGCAAGGGACATACCTCAAAGCATGGATCAGACCTAACAGAACGACAGCATCTGCATTGAGAATTTCCCACTCGACGCCGGGGTGGAAGCGGTGGTTATCGACATGCTTCTTTGTCTTTGTGAACTTGCGAGTTCCAGCCTCTGCGAGTGTCAGGCAACGGTTCGCCTCCTCGATGACATGAGCCTGGCGGCAGTCAGTAATTTATTCGGATGCCAGGCCCGGCGGCGTACCTCCATGCCTAGAGCTGCTTGAAGAAATGAGCAGACACCAAGCCCAAGCTGGTGAAAAGGGTCATCTCTGCTGCTGAATGTGTTCTTTGCGCCGGCGATATTGTTCTCGAAGATCTGGCTGAATCCTGCGTTGGCGTTGTTGAGCGCGTCGAGCTCGAGGTTGTGGTCCATGGCTAGGTCAAGGTTCCCACGATAATTCTCCGATTGCTTACTCGTTTCACCGGAACGAGGTTGTTGGATTGGGAAAGCTATTCCCACGGTCTTGTTGCGGCAATGGCGCAGATTTTTGTTGGGGACACCTCACTCCTCACTCGTTCCACCTTAACCACCACCAATGGCTTCCCTCGCACGGGCCCGTCTTCCTCGTCGTCTCGTACGTTCTCTCTGCGCCAATTACACCATATTTAACCTACTGAACAACACCTTGTAGCCTAGGTTCGGTCTGCGTGCTATCCAGACCTCAGCCGACACGACCCAGCTCAAAGACTCGCCCTCCGACCTCTCCCAGCCTTTCACCGTCACGCTCCATGAGGACTCTTTCCGCGCCTATAAGTGCGACAAGCCAGACCTCGAGGTACAGGTCACCCGTGACGAGCTCCTCAACATGTACAAGCAGATGCAGACTATGCGTCGCATGGAGATGGCTGCTGACGCTCTCTACAAGGCGAAACTCATTCGCGGTTTCTGCCATTTGGCTATTGGTCAGGTGCGTATGATTGGGGCTCCCTTCTTTTCCATAGTTAATTTTGGCACAGGAAGCCGTATCTGTCGGTCTCGAGAATGGTATCGAGAAGGATGACAGGGTCATTACCGGGTACCGTTGTCACCCGTTCGCCGTGTTGCGGGGCGGTAGCATCACTGGTGTACTTGGTGAACTACTTGGCCGTCAGATAGGCATGTCCCATGGTAAGGGTGGTTCTATGCACATCTTCACCCCTTCTTTCTTTGGCGGCAACGGTATTGTCGGCGCTCAAGTTCCGGTCGGCGCTGGTGTGTCCTTCGCTCAACAATACCTTGGTCAAAAGAACTGCACCTTTGCTCTCTATGGTGATGGTGCCAGTAATCAGGGTCAAGTCTTTGAAGCTTTCAACATGGTACGAGTTACAGGCCCTCTAATATTTTAGAAAAACATTGATGATGTCATTGTTTTAGGCCAAGCTGTGGAACCTCCCAACCATTTTCGTCTGTGAGAACAACAAGTACGGCATGGGAACACCCGCAGAGCGCAGTTCTTCCAACACTGAATACTTCACTCGTGGCGACAAGATACCCGGTCTCCAGGCGCGTTCTTCGTGACAAGTGATCATATGCTTGCTAATCGACGCAACAATTATATAGGTGAATGGAATGGATATTATTGCAGCAAGGCAAGCTGTCCAGTACGCTCGCCGTTGGGCTGTCGATGAGGGCAAGGGGCCTCTATTGCTCGAGTTTGTTACGTATCGCTATGGTGGTCATTCGTACGTATTCCAGCCTGCTTTCCCTGTCCCATCACTCATTACCTCCGCTTATGAATAGCATGTCTGATCCCGGTACCACGTACCGCACCCGCGAAGAAGTTCAACGTATGCGTAGCACCCAGGATCCTATCCGTGGCCTCCAGCGCTACATTGAACAGTGGGGCTTGGCTTCCGAACAGGATCTCAAGGTACGTTTTCATCGCTCATTAACTTTCTGTTTGCCAAACTCACATGCAATTGTCAGGCTCTGGACAAGGCCGCCAAGGCTGAAGTTGACGCTGCTGTTGAGGAAGCCAAGGCTTCGCCCGAACCTGAGGTGAAGGACCTTTGGACTGATATCTACTACAAGGGCACGGAACCATCATTCATGAGGGGTCGTGAGCGGGAGGAGGTTCATCACTACTAGATTTGACATACGTACCATGATATTGCTTAATGTCTTTTAATGCATCATAGATCAATTTCCTTTTTGTTCCCCGATACACTCCGCACCTTTTGAATGATGGATGGGTAAAGTTGGGCTTCGTATTGTTCTATCATCTTACTACAGATATAAGTCCACAGCTTGATGTTCCCAAGGTCATAACATTGCATGTTGCACAGCTATATGAAGTCAATGCGTATGACCTCTCATGTAATACTGTATCAACCGGCCTCGGTGTCGTCACCCCCCGACTGGAGCGCGAGTTCTTGATTTCGCCAGTGTTCAGTGATAATTTATATTGTTTTTTGGGGGATGAAACCCATTGAGGGTTGAAAACGCTTTGCAACTTTTGGATCTCGTACCTAACACCGTCATAGGCTACGATGAACATTTTGCGTCATCCATGGATATGCTAGAAAATTCTCGTTGAGTGAGTTCAATTCAGACGATACGTGGTGAATCCTAGGAAAATGTATGCATTGAGGGAAAACGAGCCAACTCCAAACCTGAATGACAAGACGTTC
This sequence comes from Macrolepiota dolichaula, assembly GCA_003315915.1. Taxonomy (NCBI): domain Eukaryota; kingdom Fungi; phylum Basidiomycota; class Agaricomycetes; order Agaricales; family Agaricaceae; genus Macrolepiota; species Macrolepiota dolichaula. The sequence goes on along the minus strand of QFDT01008196.1, from coordinate 6,443 downwards.
TAGTGGGTTTTCTAGGCCACGTACTAGCAACAAGGATCCGTATACGGCGGTAATTAAACAATTTACTGTACATTCCTCTTAGATACAACTGTTGAATATGACATGTTAAAAATACACTTGAGGTGGTCGTAGGTGGGTTTCATCCATGAGCTCTTAACATTATTTACGTGGACCGCCACGACTTCGTCGGCCACGAATCAAATTCTTCCTCTCGATATATCTTTTCCCCATCAGCAAGATCGATTGTCAAGAAGTCTCGATAATACTTGTCCTTCGAATTGATCTCCCAATACCAGAAGATTGACTTGGAATCACACCCCATACGGTATAGTCCAGACATGACTTTGTCCTGAGACTTCTTGGCAACGATGGACTTGAACCGGGAGCCAAGACTGGGATGATGAGGCTTTATGATTCCGTATTGCTGTAGTCGCTTGATCGTCTACGAGGGCTGTGATCAGGAAATTTGACAGATGGTCATGGAAATCCTGCTCACCGCTTTGAAATCAGTTACATCAAAGTCCTCTCGAAACTCGTCTTGGAGAGTACAAAAAATCAGAGTCCCACGGATGAATTTGATATGGCCATCACAGCTCCAGCGTGTATCGGGTATAAAGCCGCTGAATCCTGCGTACAGCATTGCCTGGATCTGTCGGGCCTTGCGAAAATCGGCACGACCAAAACGCTGCAGTGACTGACCCTCTATCTCAGGAAAGCAACAAAGGTCAAAACAGGCGCCAAAAGCCCATTCATAAACGTTTGCTTTGAGCACGGAATTGACGAGTTCATTTGTATAGGGCCAGGAAAGGGAGGATGCCGAATCAGCCACCTCAGGCGCTGGCATTAGCTCTGGGTTCATAGGATTGAGAAGGCAGACAAGGGAATGGAAGGAAGCATGGACCTCACCTGTTCCTTGGAAAAAGTAGCCTTCTTCGCATTTGAGCATGACCTTGAGGCAATGCTTGAAATAGACATTACGCATGGATGAAGACCAGACGTAAAAGTCACCGGAGCGTGTTGAATCGAGAAGGAAGTCATAGAATGATTTGTGATAGAAGTGCATTGAACCTCCGAGTTTGACAGATACATGGTCACCCAACTCATCAACGAGAACGGGATCCGCGTACTGCAACGGACGATCGGTGTTGCCAAATCGGGAGAAGTCGGAAGTGTCGTCATCGTGGTGGACGTGGACGACAGCACTGAGTTGGTTGCAAGCCGTCAGGAAGTCAATTTGCGATAGTTGCAGTACATTGCTCAATCGCATTACACCTCTAGAATACCCAGAACCAGTGAACGCTATGCCGTGACATAATTGCCTACACAAGAGGAGGACGGTGGGAAGGTTTTCAGGGGGTATACGCTGCATGATCAGCGTGTAAAAGGCGTCGAGTTGTGCAAAGGGTGAGCTGCCAGGGCGATTCGAGGTGGCCTTGCATATTGCACGCAGCGCTTCATCAGGGGATGCAGCGCGATCCACCTCCCGGATTACCGTCGCCGCATAGATAAACAGTCCCTTGGATTTCTTCACCAATGTCTGTATGTCAGTGTCGGAGGGCCATTGGAGTTCAGTGGGGATGTCGCGATGTCGTAGGATGTTCGCAAAGCTGTCGCGCAGGTACAATTCAATATCGGAATTGGTGTCATCTGAGGCCGATAACGAGGTCGCGAGGGTGACTTGGGCGACGTTGTCGGTGGAAAATGTGGCCTTGATGCGGGACTCTGGACGGCTGAAGAACGCCCAGCACAGTGGAGTGGCATGGCTGCGAGCAGCGGTAGCAATGACACTGATGATACCGCACTGGCTGTCAGCTCCGTTGCACTCGTCAAGCCCGTCAACAATTATGACGACTCTCCGCCGAATACCCTTCCCAGTCCTCTCCAGCTCCTGAAACGGCTCGGTGATGAGCTCTTGGAATTGTATTTTCATTGTTTTGTCCATGATTGTTTTGTCATAAAGGACGCGCTGATTGACAAGAACATGGTAGTCGGGGAAATTTTTAGAGAGCTGGTAGACGATGGTGGGCAGGAATTGTTTTGGGTCGTCCCGCACATCGACTGCAAAGAAGAATGAGGCGCCGAGTATTCCCAGTTCCTCGAATTTCTCAGCACATGTTTGGGCTATGGCGGATTTGCCAACACCTGCCATGCCCTGCATCCAGAAGAGGGGTGGGGGTTCAACACCAACGGGAGGATCGCCCCAATTGGTGATATCCTCAATGTATTGTGTGCGGGTGCCAGATAGACACTTCGGGACGTAATCGCGAGCAGAGGAGTCGTGGGCGGCATCACGATTAGATGCTTCCAGTAAAATATTGATACCTAGATACCGATGCAGATATAAATTTTATCTAGGCTACTCTGGTTGCGCTTGCTTACCTGAATGTCCATTTGCCGGCGAAATGTTGGTGATATTGTTGATCGTCTGGTCAGTAAAGTTGCTTCCGTTTATGGTAATATGTTGTGAGTTGGCAAGGACAGGCATAGTGTTTGGGATGGCTGCAGAGGTGATGTATCAGATATTGGTGTGGGGATGGGACAGGGAGGGTGAGGGGAGGAACAGCGCCTTTTAGAGCAGGAAAGTACAACAGCATCATGGGACGTTGGCTGTTCATCTGTGAGAACAGCTTTATAATTAGATATCAGATACGCACAGACCAAAGGCTGAGCTGAGAAGCTAAACCGGTGCACAGACATCGTCGTCTGTATTCACACCTTGGGACGCTCAACCACACGTCCACTGTAGTCTGAATGGATGTCATGTCACGCATGCGCCCATGTGTAGCGTTAACATGTGACTCAACCAATCATACTACATGAAGCGTAGCTAGTACGTGTTCTTAACATATCCAGGTGCGTGTTTCAATGTTGTCAAGTCGCTGCATGGTTCTTGCAGAAGCATCAAGACCATGAGCAGCGGTCCTCTGTATACCCTCATACTAGTACCCAGAATGGTTTGTCCTGAGCATCATCTACGCCTACCAGAGTTGAAGAAAATCCTCAACAAATGTGGTTGCACGTACAGGCAAGGTCTAGCCTCGGATCGCACTATTGCGGCGGACCCTGCTGACGGAAATGTTGGAGGAGCAGAGAGAAAGAGAGATCAGTGATCTGAGAAGGCTTCGGGAGATTGTCAGTCTGGGCGGAACCCTTGAAACGATCACGGGGATGCTGGACATTTGTTTAACAAAAGAATTTGTCATGGTCAAGTGTGTTTTAGATTTACAATGTGGTTATTCGCTTGTTGGCTAACTGCTGACAGTGATAGATACATCTACAATGTATACTGAATCCCTCAACAACATCGCAGGATAATCATCTTCGTGCGCTGTGGTAATTCCAGCCGATGGACAGTACGGCTATTTGGATCGTTGACTCGGTATTGCACAGTAATTCAAAGGATACAACTACTACAACAATGACAACAACAACTAGCTTGGCTAGTGGAGCAACCACTGATACTCCCGAGATTCCTGCTACTGCGGATAATGGTGAAGCCATGACAGAAGATAAGGGACATCCCTTCTTGACCTTGAACCACTACCTTCCCTTTTGGGACATTGGTGTGGACATTGTTGAGAATATACACTATGCCTCGAAAATCCCGTTCCAAGTATACACCTGCCGCTGCTGCAGGGACCCCTGCTCATCTGATTAACGAGATTATGGCTATAGCCATGAATCCGGATTTGAGATTCTTGTATATGAATTAGAAATATACAGTTTAATATATATGAATAAACTCGATTAATCTGGATAATCCAGATTGTAACTTGATTAATCTGTGTGCGTGAGAAGCAAAATTGTGCACCTGCAGGAATTGAACCCACGAGACAAGGAGCCCGTATGGGTGAAAGTGTACAATGGTCCAACTACGTCAACAATCGCTTTGAAATTGCAGTGACATTTTTGTATATATAGTGAATATGGTAAACAAAGACTACAAAAAAAGTATTGATGTTTATTAATTATCCTGGATTAATCTAAGCTGGATTATCTGGCTTATCCTGGGTTAATCCAGATTATTCCGGGATAATCCAGATAATCTGGCTCTGCCTGCCCTAAACCTAGTTTTCGCACGCATACCGAGCCTCAGCCTCCTGGCCTTCTTTCTTACCATCATGTAGCTCGGTATGTATAGCTGCAGACGGGAGGCCTGAAACGTGTGCTGCCGTTTGGATATTGTCATGTGAGCTACCCAAGAGATTGTAGGAGGGGTGTGAAGCCCTTGCGTCCGAGGCGCCATGCATCTGGCTCGGTGAGTCTGGACGTTTTCTTTAATCTATCCTATCTTGTCTCTCTTCTTCTCCAATCAAAGCCAAGTTCCTCATCTTTCAATAAGTAACATGCAGCACAGGGTTGATTTGAAAGGTGACTCGAGAAAGAGATAAGTTATGTAGACATTGCAGTCTCTTGATCAAAACATTTCCGAGATCAGGTATTTGGTCAATGCCCTGCAGCCAAATACCGGCGATCACAAGAGCAACAGGGTGCTCACTTGATCACAAGAAGAAAAGTCATCACTACGACCAAATCAAATACCCTTTGTTTCTTCTGTCATGGCACCTATTCGCACACACAACACCCAGCCGGAGGCATCAACATCAGCGAAAAGGAACAAGAGACCAACTGGTCAGCAAAAACGACATCGCCCACAGTCTGGTAAGGAGTTGGCGGCTCCAGGTGTCTTGAAAATCAAATCCTCGCTCCGTCAGACCCAAAGGCTTCTTGCCAAGGTCGATCTTTTCACCTTGATGAACAAGTAGATGTTTACATGCTCCTCTGTTCTAGGACAATCTGGCGGCTGATATGCGAGTTGAGACAGAACAACGGTTGAGAGCTCTTGAGGCCAAATTAGCACAAGCCGAATTGGCAAATAAAGAATGAGCAATGGCAACATGGTATCACAAAGTTAAATTCTTCGGTACACACACTCTACTTTGTGGTCTATGTGATGACTAAGTACTACATTAGAATGCCAGAAAGTGACACGGAAAATCAACCAAACCAAAAAGCAGCTTTCTTCGACAAAGGACAAGTTGTCGGAAACAAAGATCGTGAAGGCCTTGGATGACCTCCGTGTGGACCTCAATTACATCCTGGTGTTAGGATTTCGCCAGAGCTCTTGTCCAGCAGTGCACGTTAATCCCGTACTGGACGTTACGAGGCTAGCTAAATCTCCCAACGGATCCAACACTTCTGGCCCTCTTCGTAGGACCTTGCTGTGGTCGGATAGGACAGCAGATAAGATATGGCAAGAGCGACAAGTCCACCAGACTTGAAGTCACAGCCGAGACGATGTCAAGTACCTTAGACAACGTCGAGAGAGAAAGGGAGAACACCAGGTGGTCCTTGCCTTGTTAGGGCTCGAAGAACTCAACACTAGGAGCGAAGAGAGAACGCTGTCTAGTAGCAACAACGCTAAGATTCGAATTGGAGAACTACCTATTCACAAGCTTGCTATTTATCGTGTATTCTACAAGCTATGGAAGAGGTGGCAGTTCGTAAGGGGAAAGGATGAAGCGGAAGTCCATATCTAAACATAGGACGGGACTGGTGGAGGTCTGTAGTTAAACATAGTACAGAAGCAGAAGGATAGAAGAAAAGGAAAAGCGGGAGTCCGTGCTCCAAAGAGTCCAAGGTCTCTAAATTTAGTTCTCCTCCTATGCCGGGGTCATTTGTCTGTCCATTCCAAGCTAAGCTCTTCTTCTTCGTGAAGCTCCCAATCTTCCCATTGTGCGTCGACTACCATCATGTCTGTGAGGATGTCGAAAGAATCGAAAATAATGTTCATAACATTGTCCTCTTCGTAAGACTTGATGTCCTCATCAAGATTAATTGTCGAGACAGCTGGGACTGCCTGTGATGTTGTACCAAGCGATGTCGTCGTAGGGGTCGTCGTATTCGAGCCCATATGCATCTTGTGGGTCGTCGATTGTTCTTGGTTGGGAGCGGGGATAGTGACGTCGTCGTTGCGGTCGTACAGGTGGGTGGAAGCGAGGTCGGCGAGTTTCGTTACGAGTTTCTTCTTGGGTCGCACTCCTGGTGCGAGAAGGTGGGTGAGTTTCGTTAGAGCTTCGGTTAGGTTCCGCGGACGAGGCGGATTGGGAAGTGGCTCCATTTCGGAGAGTTTCAGAGCGTCTGGAAGTAGAAATGGTGTGGTTTCTGGATGGAGAAGCCACTCGTTGGAGAGGGGAGTCGTGGCCGGTAATGAGAATTCTAAGGCGTCGTCGGCGTGCAGGAGGGACTCCATGGAGGAATGTGGAGAGGGGTTCTTGTCCGAGTGGTCCGTCAGATTGTGCGAGGCGATCTCTGAGGTTGATGGCGTAGGGAAGGGGTGGACGGGAGCGGTTGTCGTTGAGTAGGCAGTACTTCTCGAAGTGTTGTGGAGCGATCCAACCGCAGAAATTACAGTAGTAGCCTTCGCATTGGTCTGCGCAATG
>QFDT01008195.1:0-22373 GCA_003315915.1 Macrolepiota dolichaula | reverse complement strand
TTGGTCTGTGAACGGAATTCCAAGCTTTCTGAAGCCGAATGCAAAATATCCTCAACACGCTTAGGGTGATCATGTCTGAGATCAAATAGGAACTCGTCGGTCGACTTTAGAGGGAGCGGGGGTTCGTAAACTCACACGAAACGAATATCGTCGTAATCATGCATCTCGATCCGCGCACCCAGCAAGGGGTGTCGTACTCGAAGGATAGCCCAAACGAGGTGTAGTCGGTTACGGGACAACAGCTTTGGCGACGCATCGAAGCCAAGGTGAAGATACCTATGTGTTCATACATGAGTATCGGGACTACTAATGTGCTAAACAACATACATATCGTTCACCCCACTCTCGCGTGAAGGTAGGTAATATGATGCCTCGGTGTCTCCTAGCTTTCGCTCGGATCGAGTCGGGTTTCCAGCAGGGTGCTCCTTGGCTTGAACATGGGTTTTGACAGTCGACTCTGTCTCTACGACAGCGGTTTGCGCAGGTATTTGGATAGTCATGGCAGCGTGATACGACAGCGAAGAACGACGAAGAGAAGAGTGGAAGAGGGGGAAAAGTTCCAGTCTCAAATACGATACTACATTAGCCCGAGTCTGTTGCGGACAGGATAATTTGCACTATTAGAATCGGCATGAGAAGAGAGGAGGTTCGATCTAATCTTTGGATCTCACCAAGTGTCGGCATGAATTTAGTGATCATCGATCAGGGCGGTTCGTTTGGGTTCGTCTTCTACTTATGGATTGACTGTGTTCCCGGCCACCCTGCCTGCGCCCCTCATCTCGTGCGCGAAGACATTTCGTGTCACTGGACTATCAAGAGAAGACTCACACTTGAATGCTCCAGCTAAACTCAACACAATAGTGACGCCCAATGCTATTGTCCTCCGGCGTGGCTTGTTTTTTCGGCCAGGCTCGTTCGTTGGCAGCGTTCATCGATGATCATGCATCATAGAAGTGGTGATGGGGTGATGTGTCAGTCCCACGCTTTCAAACCCGTCCCGAAGCCGCGTCTATGAATAACTTTCCGACGATAAACAAGGAAAAGAACGGAGCCTGGGATGCGTCGGCTCGCTGTTTTGCTCCCCGCAACGGTCATATTTCCCGCACATTTTGAGTTTCTTTACCTCATCCTCAATGCATGAGCAAACGGCGCCCATAATTTGCCGCAAAGCCAGAGACACCGGGGCAATTCGTTTCGCCTTTATTGAACATGCATGTCTGTGACTGTTTGCAAGCTACTTGAGACGGCCTAATATCACCGATGATCAGTTCTACTTCACACGACCAGGGCGTGCAATCGTACGATAAGTGCGCTCTCTCTGCACCATCCACCGTACATTCATCTCATCGTCGGCAAGTTGCGGTGGCGGCTCACTTGTGCGAGACCGATCCACTGAATGCTCGACTCAATACCGTACTGCAGGGTGAGGTTGGCAACGAACGACAGCTCAGGCCACTTGCGATCGGTATCCAGGCGAGTCATTCTCATATTTTGTCAAATACACCCCTTTCCACACAGGAGAGGCAGCTTGTTTTGTATATATGAAGAACAACGTTTGACTGACAACTCGGAGATTCAAGGCAGAATTGCTGGCACGCGTGCCTAGACTGGGTCCCACCATCTTCTAGGTTCGAACCGATAGTTCCTACATCCCTCCTAATCGCCCCTACTCTGTCATTACTATCTTCTTAAGAATATCAAAAAGTCATGCGAGGAATAAAATTGTGTTGCTGCATATTCCCATAGGAATGACATCTGTCACTGGTCTCATCCCACGAATGTTCTACACAACCACGAATATGTTTAGGATGCTACATACAATACAAACACTAGATGCGCGTGTCCATGGTTCCATACAATAGTCCAAACAAGCTCAAAGCGATAGTAGACAGGGATATGCACCACATACAAGACCTAGGCGAAAAATTATTGATCCCACTAACCGCCGTCAAACTCTCTATGCGTGTCTAAGTTGAAGTTTTCCGTTCTTCGGCATCTTCTTCATCAGCGCTGAATAGAAGTCGCTGGCTGCTCTCAGTCGACTCGATATCAGCTGCCTTTGGCTGGGGTTTAGGCGGAGTCTCGGTTGACTTGATCCATGTATAGAACCTGTCGAGGCATCGGTTCAAAACTTGTGATTGTCATGATTGATAGAACTTACATCGTCCCAATCAGAATGACCAGGATAGAGGTAGCCCGCGCGCTGTGATGACGGTCCATATGAGAACAAAACAACGCTTATCATTTCTGATTGTCGTGCTTACACATTGAGCACGTCCTTGAAAATCCATACCCCGAGGAGTGTTTGCAACACAGATCGCGCGGCCTGGGAGATGCAATGTCAGCCTTTGGTTCGGTTCGCCGAGGAAGCACGGGGCAAAAATAGACCAAGGTACGCACGCTCGAGAACATGTGTGTGATGGGACTGGTGACTTTGATGCTGAGCAGGCCCGCAACGCACAGGAGGAACCCAAAGACTCCCGTGACGATCGTTCCCCAGAGAAATACACTAAAGTCCCAAGTAGCATCGTTCGCGAATTTGTCCCAGATTTTGAAGAACTCTCCGTTGAAAATAACGAAAGGAAGGAGCATAATCGCGGAGCCAACGTTAGTCCACCACGCGAGTTGTATCGTAGAATTATTGCAATAGGGCAAGGAGCTCTTGATTAGGACCGCATGTATCGCAATGAAGAGAGAAGACAGAACACCATAAATCAGTGAGAGGACCGATGGAATGGATTTGGTTGGGAGGTTCTTGGATGGAGCGATACCAAGGGCAAAACCAAGAGTGACAACGACAGCTGCGGCAATAACCTTAGCTGAGGGGCTTTTGCGCGTGTGCAGACAGGAGACCATGATCGTCAGGGGAAGAACAAGACCACGAGCAATCTGAAAACATGGGTCGTGTAAGGATAATGAAACGCCAAATATGCTATACAGGGGTTAGCGTTACCTGGAAGAACGACGTTTCGACACCCCGCAGGCACAAAGTGTTGAAGACCAGACCAATGATGTTCACAGACACCACTGGGATCAGCTTTTTGGCTACTTCGCGGTCGACAGTTGGGATTTCAATGCGAGAGGAGACGGCGGCTGACGCATGCAGCAAGAGAACGGCAACAAGAAGTTGGATCAGAAGAAATAGTAGGGGTAACTCTGGAGCATTGGTCAAGACAGCTTTGTTCCTAGAGAAAAATAGTTAGCTATGTAGTCCAGAGGTCGAGCGGGTGCGAAAACGAACACAAAGACCATCTGTGGATCACGATGAGCGTTTGCCAAGCAAGGTCGAGAGATATACACACCGTGAGGGCAGCCACCATGTAGAACGCGACGACCCCAGCAACCCGGAATGTATTGCGATCCATGGTGAGGAGAGGCATCGCGTGTGGCGAAGAAGATGGGGGGAGGAGGGATAGGAAGGAATAGGATGGGTAGAGAATAAAGAGGAAGTTGAGCGGGTCGGTTTGGAGATATTTCTGGACTGAGTACTCATTATTAATTGATTTGGAAGAAGGAGATGAAGGAGATCAAGATTGGCCGGTAGGTTCGGGTGCCGAATGGGGAAGGAAGTGTTGATGGAGTCCGAGCCAGTCCCTGTGTTTCTGGTCAGCCAGGCCCAAGATGTCCCCTCCAGCGCTCCTTTTCCTCCCTCATGCAACAGCACCTAGACTCGCCCTCTCCCACCTCTGCCCCCTCCTTGAGCTTTTCCGACGACAACCATGAGGAATATCCTATGCTTACAAGTAACGAAAGTCTCAACAACCTAAAGAACTATAGGCAACATATCCCTAGCCATCGAAAGCGCCGATATGTCTATCTTGGCTGCATAGTGCTCGTTATCACCTTCACTCTCGCCTATTTCTCAGTGCTATCCGCTCCAAAACCATCCAAACTAGTACAAGAACCCACAACCAACCATACACAATCAGCACCATCTCCTAAAGTCAACTTATTGGATCCTTCATTCTACCTCCATGGTCCTCCAACCCAGGCGTTTCGAGGTAGGAACATGATTCTCGAATATAACTCTTCATAACTGTTCCCAATTTGTTTCAGATAACCTGCGACCTGATGTTAAATACATTACCTCGTGGATATCAGCAGGATGGAGTGCGTTTTTGAATTTTGACTTCCGGTGATACGGTTGACAGTTCTTTCCGCTACAGCTAACGATGTTATGACCTATGTGAGCTACTCGGGCACAAAATGTCTCCTGCCCATCCTCATCTCAACTTATAGATTAATCTCATATATCTCGCATTGATCACCGACCGGATACCCGTGATACCCATGTTTACACCGTCACATATCGGTGGAGACAAACCGACGATAGATTTCAGTGAAGTTTTCGACGTGCAGCGGCTCGCAGAAGGCGTTGGGATACCAATTCTAGAGTGGAATCAGGTCAAGAACCGCAGCAGTGATGTGCTAGACGACCTTGGGTGTTGGAATACCTGGGAAGCCGTCCAAGACCACGAAGCTTTCCCGAGAAGAAGTGTTGTGCCTAATTACCTCAAACTTGGTACGCTTCTATTCACCTGCCACCAAGGGAACGCACTAATTGACCGTGCATGTATAGACATTTCCTACACTAAAACGCCATCATGGATCAAAGTAATACCACACTATGAGCACGACCGACATGCGTACTTCTGGGCCTTAGCTTCCCTAGCCTTTCCGGAAGGGCGGCAAGAGAACCTTAAGCCACCTCTCGAATCTCCGACTCATCACCTTCTCCTTCCACCTGACGAACAGCTTCTTTGCTATGACTACCTGTATTATGTGTGTGCCCTTCAGGTGCGTTCTTGACCTTCTTCATTCTTCTAGTGTCTCGGACTTATCGTGGCTTCTGCGCTAGCCGTTCGAGTTCGAATTTGATTATAGTCCCGCGTGGCGATATGTCGGGCAACACTTACGGTGGACAAAAAGGTTGGAGACCATTGCGGATGAGTATATTAGAACCGCTATCGGCGCACTTGATTCTCCAATGGCACCTCCAGTTAGCACCGTCTTAGCTCCCCTCCCGCTTCTGAGCTGATTTTTTTATCTAGTATATTGGTATCCATATTCGGCATGGCGATTTCAAGAACTGGTGCGGCGAGGTTCCAGTTCAAGACTGCTTTGCGTCCATCCCCATCATCGCTCGGCGTGTTGAAGATATCAAGACCGAGCTACGCGAGTTGAGAGGCATCACCGTGGAACATGTCATCGTGACTAGTGATGAGAGGGATGAATCATGGTGGGAGCAGGTGGCAGAACAGGGATGGTACAGAATAGATCACTCTGGTACATCGGAACGATACGGCGCGTGGTGCGTTTACATCCTATACCTTGAAGTCTTTTTTTGATGTCCGTGGTTTGCTTCAGGTACCCTGTACTCATTGACGCTGTGATTCAATCGAGTGGTATTGGATTTGTGGGGACTGACCGATCAACCATGTCTATCCTTGCAAGGCGGCGTGTACAATCGTGGCGTAATGGTGTTGTGCGGACAATCAAATGGGGGAGGGTCGGTGTTGATGATCATTGAAAGTATCGCTATTTTTAGGCCTCAGTATAACCCTTCGTCGGTTTATTTTCTAGGACACAAGCTATCCTATCACTACTTTTCGGGTTATATCCTGTTCTCTTCGGTTGGTCTATCGTTTCTGGAATATTTCAGAAGGTTCTTGATGTACTTTGTGATGTAATTTATCGTAGGGATGTCAACTAGGGACTATCCACTGAATTACTATACCCATAGTCATTGGCCTTCTAATGTGCCACACCGAGGTGCTATACGCAACTTACAATTTTTTTCCTGGATGGTGTGTTTACTAGTGCCCGACAACCGAGGTGCACTGACTTTTCGGTCATGTTAGCCTAGGAAGTCCGACCAGGGCGGGGTGCTGCTGGGTTCGCAAATTTAGGTAAGGAGCCACCTCGAGTGCAGTGTGCGAAACAGCATACTACACCCACAACCAATGCAGGGAATAAAGTGACGCGGTGGGTCGGTGGAAATAGTGACGCACCGTAAGACTGCAGAAATGACGGTGTGGAACTGGTGGAGATGGGGACGTCACCAATGCAACACCTTGTTCTGAGACGTGCTTATATCTTACGGATTCGACACTCGGCTCTGCTATTCATCTCACCAGTAATCATGGCACTTCTACTTGAAAATTTGTCATTTCTTCAAGAGTATTTCCACTCTACCATTCACGCTCATCCCCCCAAAACTGAGAAACCACTCAAAGTCGGGGTTCTGTCAACAGCTCTGATCAACACCGCATCCCGTATGTCATTTCTAAAGGATGATGCTCAAATACTAATCTCCAGCATCCAGTGATTCGCCCGGTTGAAACACACCCGGATGTCGAACTCTATGCGATCGGTTCCCGCGACCTCAAACAAGCCAAAGAATATGCTGCTAAATACAGATTCAAGGTACCGTATGGCAGCTACGAAGAAGTCATCCAAGACCCAGAAGTCGACTTCGTTTACATCTCATTGCCCAATCAACTCCATTTCGAGTGGTCCTTCAAAGCTCTCCAACACGGTAAACATGTCCTATGCGAGAAACCCATCACGGATACACCATACGAAGCCGAGCGTCTCGCCGAAGCCGCCAAACGCAACGACAGGGTTCTCATGGAGGCATTCCACTGGAAATTCCACCCCGCTGCGCATATCTTCAGAGAGATTCTGGACAGTGGAGAATATGGCAGGATTTTGAAGACGGATGCTATCATGACAGCCACACCCGCCGTTCCGTCGGGCGATATCAGGTGGAAATACGATTTAGGAGGGGGTAGCTTGATGGATATGACTTATGCCCTATCATTCACCCGGTATGCAATTCACGCCGACACACCCGATGCTGTTCTGCACGCCAAAGCTCGTCCGGCGCCTGTAGACCGGCGTATCGACGCGGCAATGGAGGCGCACTTGCGCTTCCTAGACCGGAATGGCAAGGATGTTTACAGCACCATATACACCGATATGGCAAGGTCGTGGTGGTATGGTGTAATCCCGAGGTTCTGGGAGCTCCCTAGCATTCACCTCGAACTCGAGCATGCCGAGGTGACTTTCTACAATGCGATGATGCCGCATCTCTATCACTATATTGAGATAAAGGACAAACGTTCGGGCAAGGTTTCGAAAAGACAGGCATACAACGGGGGACCTCTCTGGGGCGAGAGAGGAGAGGCTTGGTGGTCGACGTATAGGTATCAATTGGAGGCATTTGTTGACAAGTTGCGGGGGAAGGAACCGGTTTGTTGGCAGACAATTCAAGATAGTATCAACCAGATGAAGACGATCGATGAGGTTTACTTGAAGAGTGCATTGCCTTCTCGTCCTTCCTCTGTCGAGAAGTAATTGGCGCCATACGTAGTTCTGCGTAGGTATGCAGAATATATTTGAGGTCCAACCGTGTTTGTCACCAATGTGAGCGGATCTAAGGGTTGATCCATCGGTGAACAGATCGTTGGGAGGATATTAATTTATATTGATGTATGTGTAGTGTAAGCACGATGTAGTATTGATCAGGGGATGAGCGCCACTGCGAGCTATTGAATTTACTTTGTAGGTGTGGTGGTGGTGGTGGCGGCGGCGGTAGTGGTGGTGGTGGACGATCCAATAAATTTGGATTTGGATCGGAGACATTGATTGAGGAGGGATACCGATCGCGAGGGACTACTCAATTGTATGTGTGTCCATTCGTCAGAGGTTTATTGGAGAATCAAAGCTGCTGATCAACAGGTATTTGACTCCGCATTTTAACGAGTCTGAACAGCGATGCGTTGGTGGGCATACTGACACCATATCTTCGTCCAATATCCAGGAGATGTCCATTAATGTAATTGATCTCGGTTGTGTTTCCACGACGAATATCTGACAACATGGAAGAAATATTCCCTCTGGTGGCGGCTACGACCTTGGCGACCTCTTCTGCCAAGGCATCCTTGGTTAATGCCAGTGGAAATCGTGTAACGTCGACACTATTGGTGTCGACACCTTGCTCTTCAAGTCCGTGAAACCATTGATACGCCTCCGACCGGAACTCTGCAGCGAAGGCCTGAGATGCCTCGTAGCAGACAGAATTCATGAGATGGTGAGCGGCAGGTGATGTGGAGAGGTCGCCGTTTCTGCAACCGATAATTGCAGTGAGTGGATTGATGACGGCGTTGACCGCGAGTTTGCGGCGGAGGATGACTTGCATTTCGTGCATTGGCCGCCAAGTTACGTGAAGGGGATGGAGGAGGAGTAGGAGGGCGACTGTCTCCCGCAGAGACTTGTACCGCTTGAAGTGGGGATCATTTGGAGTGGTGATATCGTTCAATTGGAGGTGGCGGTCGAGACGTGGAATGGATTGATCACCAAGGTTGCTTTCAAAGTCGCGACCTTGTGCATCTGGCATAATTCCAAAGTCGATGGTTCCAGGGCCGGCGTGAACGACATGATGGAGGCCTTTGGTGAAGGCGCCATGAGTGTTGGATGCAAGGATGAAATGGGGGCGCTGTTCTGCGTTGCGGAATATCCTCTTGGAGAGCACTTCATAGAGTCCCATACCATTTTGCAGTAGTACAATTGTTGAATCGGCAGAAAGCAGTGGAGCAAGTTTGGCAATAGCGGCGAGTGCTTGATGGGCTTTTGTGGTTACGAGGAGAGAGTTTATGGGACTATGGTGGCTCGTCCCTTCGTCGTCCTCAGCGTTAGCTTCGCTCTTCTGAAACAAGGTACCGCGAGAGTTTGGTGGTGGTTTTTCAAAGGAGTGTACTTTGAAGCCAGTAGATTGTGTGACCACACCATTTCTCTCGACGCGTAGGGTGCTTCCCGAGGCGAGGGTCTCTTCTGCTTGGGCAAGGGTTTTACGGATGAGAGTGATTGGGATTTCTGGAGGAATTATGCGTCTGAGGTTATGTGCGAGGAGAGTGCCTATTGATCCAAGGCCCAGGACATGGAAATGCATTAGGCTTTACAAGAAATTTCTGACTTGCATTCTCTGGTGTCCCGATCACGTGATCTCGCTGCTGAGCGCCCCAAGTCACAGTGACTTCAATAGACGCAGCTGGTGCGGTGCGCAGCACCACCGCAGCGCGGAGTTCCAATCTCTTTCCTTATATTCCCTCCATATCCATACCCAACCGCCTAATATTTCCCTCATGCCGACCCACTTCAAACTCAGGTTCGACGACCTCACACGCAAAGTTTCCTTCGCTCACCAGCCCAACTGGCATGAGCTTTCCGAGAAGATCGCGTCTCTTTATTCTATCCCACATCATCGGGTCGGAGTGACTTATATTGATGCTGAGAATGAGGAGATTACGTTGAATACAGAAAATGAGCTCCAGGATTATTATCTTTCATCCTATCGGCCTGGCGAACTCATCAAGTTTTCGATCCGAGATCTCCACTCTAGGAACCGACGGCCATCGTCCTCTGTTAACCCAGGAGCTCGAAACACATTCGGTCAATTTGTTGATATTCCAGGCCTTGACGAGTGGCAGACTATCAACCACATCCCTTCCCTCGATGAGATTTTTGGACGCACCTCCCCTGACAGCGAAGTCCGAAGCGCATTTGTCGAGAGTGTGGCAACTGAGAAGGGCACTCCTGCCGACGCTACGGAGAACAGCCAGGTTCTCGTTGACAATGATGTTGACAAGGCTCGAAGCGAGGTGTCGGAGCCCCGTATTCCGGTTGGCGAGAAGGGGAAGGAGAAATCCCAAGCCATCCGTTCGATGACTTCTACGCAGTCCTTGCTCGCTGCGGATGAGGGAGACAAGTATCCTGTCCATGTCTATGACGTCAGCTCATATAGTCGAACCCCTATTGGTCATGGCTTTTCTTTCGACCGAGCTGGGACCGCCATCGCCGCTGAAAGCACCCCTAGGGTCCCCGCTCAGCCGTTGGAACAGGATGCACCTACACTCGAGAACAAACCTGAAGCCACTCAGGAGTTTGACGATCCACCCCTTCCATCATTCGACTCCTCAACGTCACCCCCACAGCCCACTGCATCTGCGCAGTCCACACAGGCTTCGGCTAACTTGTCTCGAGACGTCGCATCTTTCCTGAACACGGTGTCCGGAATCGTCTCTTCCCATCCTGAACTCAGTGAATCATTGCGCACTATCGTTCGCAACACCACTAACGGCACATATTGGGCTGCCCATCGCGAGGCTTTGTCCCATGCCGCTGCGGAGTTTCAACGAAACACGGAGGATTTGGCCGGGGAGGGTCGACGAGTGGTCGAAGAGGAGGCTGGAAGGAGGGTCGCTGAAGCACTCTCTGGAGTCCTTCGCATCTTTTCACAGGCTACGCTCCAGCCTGATGCTCGTACCCAATCGCCCAACGCCACTGCCGATCCGAACAACCGACAGTCCAATGGTACAGGCGTCCCGTTCTCGGATGACATGCATACTCAGGCAACCGGACCTGCGCCCCGGCCAGAGACACCACCGATGCCGGGCGCCTTTTCCTCCACCAACTTTAGCGCCAATATTGGAGGCGGAGCGTCTTTCCCATTTGGCCGTAGGCGTACATGGCGAGCTCGTGCGTCAATGTCACCCAATTTAACATCAAATTTGCAGGGCAGTGGCGTTCATTTTGACGGTATCCCTGGTTGGGCTATGCCACATAGGCACTCACCGTTCGGTCCTGGCGTCCTTAACACCACCACCTCTACCACCACGGCCAACCAGGACGGGTCGGGATCCCCTTTTGTAAACACATCTACTACGACCAAGGCTGCAGAGCCTCTTGACAAATCTGACCAAATTAGTCCCGAAACATCAACCAGTACCGAAAGTAATGAACACCTCTCACCTGAAGAATCGAAAGCAAGGGTGGAAGAGGCGAGGAAGGCCTACAAGGCGGAGAAGGACCGCTACCGCCGAGAGAGGGAAGGGAGGAGGAAGGACAAGCAAAAGATCAGGATACCGAGAAAAGAGGATACATCGTGAGTGTCTGGGGTTTCTGTCCACTTCTCGGCTCTTCTAATTTCTCACCAGCGATATCTTGCAAAATCTGAACACCATCACATCCACCCCAGAGGTGACCCAAATTGCCAGCAATACCAGACACAACTTCCCTCGATTCGACATCGTCAACATATCCGGCTCGACCCCCCAAAGACACAACACCCACCTCGGTCATTTCCCCCGGCGACATGACCGGCTTCCCGAAGACCTCTTCACTCGAGCTGTCAATAGGATTAGCAGGAGGTTGGCGGATGTAAGTGTGTTGTGATGAACGAGTTTGGCCAGCACTTACCAGTGATACAGATGGGCTTCACCGAGAAAGCGTATCCGGATCTGCCAAGGAAAATCAAGGAACTTTTGCCCAGCGATGGGGCTATTGCAAAAGACCGTGAAGACGATATCGTCACAACACTCTTGGAAGCCTTGCTTGCTGCTCCAAAGAGTCCTGTCGCATCAGGTTCTGGGTCGAGGGAGATTCCTGGAAGTTGGGACTGAAGATGACGAAGTTTGATATGTTACTGGGTTTATGTTTCACACTGGTATTTTATTCATCACTGTGCTCTTTATTGATGTGTAACGTATATGTATTTTGTATGCCGATCTTGTGATCTCGAGTTGCTTCACACAGCGTAATCAAGAGTGAGAGTAGGACGGGTGATATCAACGAGAGAAGCGAAGGGTGGCCACGTGAAAGCAATTGAGTAGCCGAACTCAAATAGTCAAATGTGATGATGTCGAGGGAACTATTTGACGGGTTGCCATAAATGGCCAAGGTTCCTTCACTCTGCGCAAAATTCTCTGCAGCCCTTCACATTGTACCCCTCCCCGAGGATTCCAGTGTTTGGGCCCATGCATACCATCGCAGGCCAGCCATCCGTGCTTCTGACCGTGCGCGGAGTGTGTCAGGCGGGCAATGTGAAATGTTTCCTACTCTGACAGGCAGGAGGATCTTGCTGCAATCTGGTGGAATTGAATCTGACCCTTGACTTCGGGGATCTCCATTTGTATGGCTGTGATGTCAATCCACTCGCTTTGGTCAGAATCACAAAATCCTTCACTCTGTGACTAACACGCACTCCAGATGCCTAGCCAATCAACCCTCCCTATAAAAGTTATCCATCCGTACCGCTCACTTTCCAACCAACACTGACCCCCATACACTCATACTCACTCGCCAGGCCCCGCCACCGCGCTCCGAGCGTCCCCATCAGTAGGTACCTGTTTGTCTTTGTGGGTCCATCAATTCTTTCCCCGCACAACTCACCTGTCCGACCAAGCGCTTATCGTATCATCAGGTACTCTCGCAATTTTTGCCTCCTGTCGGCAATTCTCGTCGTTGGAGACGCTAGGAGTCGTGTGGGCGAAACTTGGTCCAAGCCATATCTTTACATCCTTGTGTGTATCTTGTTTCCTGACACGTCAAACCCTAGTCGATTGATGTCCCGTTTTTACAGCCGTTCCAATGCTCTTTTCCTATACTCCATTCGTGGCTGGGCCCAAATCCTTCAGCGTAGTCTATCCAATGCATCATAAACCACAGGCTTCATCACCTACCCCGGGAATCCTCCCTTCGTCTCTCAATGGCCCCGTCGACCAGCTAGTGCAGCGATTTCCCGAGCCCTCGGGCATCCGTGCTTACCTCCGTACATTCCCCGGCTCGAGAATAGTCGATGACCTCGAAGAAGTTCTCAGGGACTTCCCCATCAAACAGATACACGGCAAGTTGCGTACGACGGAGGACTGGTTGAACGTTAGCAAGCGAATCTACGCGGAGATTGTTCAGCCATGGACGCCTCGCATGCTCTCACTCCAAGAACTGCATCGGTATCGGTGGGACTCGAAGCGCAGGTTGACGATTATATATTTGTTGGAAGAGGTGGTGAAGAGGTTGCAGCCGCTCTTGCATACGCCTCTGACCCAGATGATCATGATCGCCCGACTGGACTATTCTGCGCGCTTTGGACGTCTATTCCGGATCAACGAGCTCCCCGTCGAGATCCTGAGCAGTATCTTCCACTATGTCGTTTGGTCCGCAAACGATCCCGAGGAGTGTAATGGCAGTCGATTGGCTTTGAGTGGGACGTGTAGGCATTGGAGGAGGTTGGTGGTAGGGGACCCGACGATTTGGAATACATTTTGTTACCGGGTGGATACTCCTGGGCAGCTCGCATTCTCGAAGCTTATGGTTGAGAGGTGTGGGTCAGCGCCTATCGATATCCGGTTGAGGGATACACAAGAGTACCCGTTGAGCCAGGAGGACATGGAAGACATCCTGGATCATCTGACGACACGGAGAAGTCAGCTACGCATGCTGAGTGTGGCAGTGCAGGAGTGGGAAGCAGGACTGACCTTACTGCGCTGGTTACAGGCATTCGGCACCCAGAAACTTCCCTGCATCCTAAAACGTTTAGAAATTCACCGTCTAGGTCCCCCGTATGTCCAACTCGGACCTGACCAACCGCCCAATTTATCTCCCTTCGGTCCGCTCCCACTCCTCGGCGGTGCCTCTGTCGCTAGTTTGCGTTATTTCGCCATCTCTGGCCTTCACATTGACTGGACACAAACGACGCTCAAACACCTCACAACGCTCGACATCCGTCGTGTCCCCCTCGACTCGGCACCAGATATGGACCGCTTCCGCGATATTCTGATCGAATGTCCCGAGCTCGATAGATTGGTGTTGCACGGTGCTGGGCCGAAATGGCGACCGCCTGCAGAGTGTCACCCTCCAGTCACGCTACACAAACTCAGAAGCCTGATCCTGGCGGACTTTGCGCTCAATTACGCGCAGTTTGTGCTTTCCATCCTCGTTGCGCCTGACGTAAAGGAGCTCGCGCTGTATGGGTTCACGGGGGAGGATTACACTATGCTGTTTGAGCAGCTGACCGGTCTATTCCCTAAAGTCCGATTACTGACTATGGTATCCATCGAACTGGCACCGGAAGAGCATGGTACACAGGCTCTCGTCCGTCTTTTTGCATCCATGCCTGAAATCAAGTTCTTGCAAATATCCAAAATCAGTGAATCGTTTTGGGATGTCTTTCATTTCAATCCCAAGACACTCGCTGAGTACCCCGACCCTACTGATATCATTACCGACCCGACGCATATCCTGTTCCCCGACCTCAACTGTCTCGATGTTAATTATAGTCCTTGGTCATCCCTATGCAAATTCTTGACGCTGAGAAGACATGTTGGGTATGGCGTCGACAGGGTCTACGTTGCCAAACCATATTGGATGGAGCTGACTGCTGGGGAAAGGAACACCCTTCGACAACTCACTTCAACTCTTCTGCCCCACAGTCACCCTTCGAAAATTCTTGACGAAGAACAGTCATTGGAATGAGCAAGCACTTTCAACTTTCCTCCATATTCTTTCAACCCGAACGGTCTTGTTTTTAATTTCATTAAGCTTCATTCCTCTTAATCTAACTTGCTCATTCGCTTTCTTTGTTTTCATGCTTTCGTCGCAATATGTTTTGTTTTTCGTACTGTGCAATGGAGACTTGCTGTACGTCATGATTAGATATGTACCATATAGCAATACACCGCAGCTGTTATATAACGACACATATACATATACCTGCTGTGAGGATGCCCTGCTATGTTGCCCGACTTAGGGCTTTTTTCGTTTTCGTCCGTTCGCCATTTGCGGCGAGCTACTTGGATCCGAAGTTTCTGATGTTTTATCGGAAGCGGCAATAACGGGCGTTTTTGTCTTGGACGAAGCACCGGTAGATTTGGATTTAGGTGGAGGGTAGCGGTTGGGTGTGGAGTCTCGTCCGTTAACGGCTTTGCCGTTGCTTTTGGCCGTGTGCGAGGGTGCTGGATCTGAAAATCGGCTCGTAAGCGAAAGCTAGAGTTGTAATAAGAGACCTCGATTCTAACCTTGTATTGCATGCTCTCTGAATAGTTCAACAAAATCATTCATCTCTGACGACGTAACCGTCCGAGAAACGGTTGCCGTCACCGTCTGAATCAATTCTTCCTCTACTTCCTCTTCATCAACATCCATCTTTGACGTATCTGGTGGAAGCTCCTCTTCCGTCACCTGCTTCTTCAAGAACGTATGAATCAAGGTATCAAAGAACGTGTTGATAGCTGGCATGAGGTATGCTGACGTATCGAAGATTTCCTCGGCTGATTTTGACGACGAAGGAACTTGATATTGAGCTGGTCCGGATGAAGGCAGATTCGTCAGATCAACAAACGCGGAAGAGCCGAAGATATCTTGGAGTAATGTAGGCTTCCGGGGTGTTGCGTTAATGATCAGTTCCTTTGCGGAGGTATCTTCTGGGGTAAGATTCACGGAGTCCCCAAATGCAACGAGGCTCCAGCTCTGGCTGATGCCCAAGAAAGAATACTGGGAGGGTTGGGGGCATGCATACAAGGTTTTGCTACGCAAGGCGAAAGGGAGGGTGTAAACGTTGGTAGGTTCGGGGGATTGGAGGGAGAAAGTTGATATCCGTGTCGTTTCAGACTCTTCGGAATCAATTTCCTCGAAGACAGCGAAGGATGAACCTGACGGATGAGGTACGATTGACTGTATTTTGTTAGCGGTAGAATGGTGCCAATTCACTGCGTTCCAATGTCACCATGAATACAAAACCCATTAGTGAGAGGTGACTCACCAGTATGTGCCAGGATATCCCAAAGAACTAGCCGAGCCTCGCCCCCAACAATGAGATGCCTTCCTCCGATGAAGCAGACAGAATAGGGACTAGTGCATTCGGAAGACGTAAGGGACTGAAGGACCGCAAACAGGGTAGTCTCGTAGATAACGACACAGGTTTCATAGCACACGGCGAGGAGTGAGCCATCCTGAGACCATGCGGCAAACCGAGGCTTCTCGGAGTGGTATTGGAGAGTAGTTCGCGCAGCCCAAAATTCTTAAAGTTGTATAGTGAGCAAAATTCAAACATAGATAACTGAAACAAACCTTACCTTCTGTTTCCCCATCCTTGAGCTTCCGACTTCTTAAGCACCATACTTTGACACTGCCATCCTCGCCGGCTGAGACTAACTGTGACAGGGTACCGTGGCCCTGCTCAGGATTGAACGCGAGCGATGTGATCCTTTTGTCAGCATGAGGCTTATCTATGCGAGTGTTGAGCGCCCAGCCTGCATTCCTCTCGTCCCAGGACCAGAGCTTAAGGTAAATTTCCGCCCTAAAATCACAGTCACCGTCCCGCATGTCCACAGTTGCCATCCAATGCCCGGAGGTTGAGATTATGCAGCGTTCGATACGGGTGCGATCTACCGCCTTGTCGTCTCTTCTGGACACGCGATTCGAAGGCGACACTTCAAGTTCGGAAATCAGAGTAGATGTCGAAGGAGAGTAGACTTGAAGCGTGGAAGGGTGTGATGAGGGTAATATGATAGTAGAGGATAGTGCGTGCATTGCCAATGGTGTGGGAGCGCCTTTTGAAGGTGAGGGATCATGGACATGCACAGGATCTAGTCGAGCGTTAGGATTGCCAGTGTAGCAGGAAGTTTGAGCGCACCAATTTTGACTCGTGCGTGGCTTTTCGATATCTTCAAGCTGCCGGTATTCACGAATACATAAGTCGCGTCTGCGAGCCCGAGCAAATACTCCTCCTCTCCAGCTTTTGACCTTATGACTGACACCGTGTTGATCGCAGACCCGACGCGAGGTACATACTCTCTCCTCCCAGTTCGCAATTGCCAGATAACCAAAACGGCCTCTTCACCCCCACTTAGTAGATAAGCCCCATTGGCAGTGAAGGCTAACGCAGAGACAGCATGCGCATGCCAATGCATTGATGACGTTTGGGTCTTTTTCTCCACACCCTTCGCATTCCTCGCAGCCAACTCGTCGTTCAGACAATACCACAACCGAATGATGCCCTTGTCGTCTCCGGTGGCGAAGTACTCTTCTGAGGGATGGAAAGCCAAGCATGTAAGTCGTTCGGGAGATACATACTTCGTGAAACCTGCTGCTAAAGCCACTGTTTTGGCAACGTAGACTTTATGTCCCGCGGTGGCTACCAGCCAGGCACCGTTAGATGAGATTGCCAGTCCAGTCGGAGACCTGGTCTTTCCCACAGCCAAAACATCCGCAGACCGAAGAGAGGTAGAATTCGTAGACGCATCCATTAGTTGTAATGACACGCGCATCACGACGGCATTGTTATCTATCAGACAAGTGAACGTCAAATTTAGCCCGTCCTGAAGAGAAACTTTCTAATAAACATACCTTTTTTTGACGGGCGAGATGCAGCAACAAAAACGTAGTCCTTGAAGTGCTCATGTGCACAGATAAAATGAATGGGCTGCTTTATATCAATGGTCCTCAGCAATGTACCATCCAAAAAATCCCAGATCATCAAACATCCATCCAAAGAGCCCGTGATCAACTGGAACGGATTGTGTGGGTTGATGACTGCACAGGAGAACGAATTTGAGAGACCGCTTCCCGTCGTTTTGTTTGTAGGAGCTGCTAGCGTGGACACGACCTGACCCGTTGTCACTGAATGGATTTGTACAGACGAGCCGACAAGGGAGAAGAAGTAACTGGATAGATCGCATGAACGTTGGGAGACGTAATTGTAGATAAACAAACACACCTCCCATCTTTTGTAAAAATTGGGGACACCTTGCTCGCAGCTGGAGACGTTATAGAGGCCCATTCCCAAGGAACTTCCTTTCCATCCCAACTTGTTGGTGCACTCCGGACAAGGGTATGGTCCGTCGAGGATTTTGTAGGGTTCTCCTTTGCCTTGCCCTTCTTCGGGCTCATGTATTTTTCTTTCTTGCTGCGGTCTTTTGACTTTGTCTGTGGAGCATGAGAGGAGTCTGGAGAAACTAACGTTGCCATCCAGAGAGCAGCGTTGTTCAATGTGATGCCTGATGACCAGAAAAAAAATGTGACAAACAACGCCCAACAATTAGGCTTGTTATCTTTCTATCTTGAGACCTCCTTGATTAACATAGGCGGCTTGGGGAACGACCTCATCAGTCAATTCCAGGTTAATCTCCCTTGGCCTTCTACTGATCCTACGATATACTACGGGCATCGCTCTCACCTCATAGGACTTGTCGCTCGAACTCTGAAGCTTAACCAATGGAAACCGACAATTAGTGTGAGGCGGACTTAACCCTGTTGCAGCCGACTACCCGACCCAGAGAAGAAACTATATGTGCTTGACCCAGACTTGGCTGGTCACCACACGACAAACATACGGCATGGTACAATTAAACTTCAACATAATCAAACCTATGGTATATATGTGCATATCTATATTTTGGTTCCAACGAGTACCCGAACAGAACGGCATGGAATATCAAAATCTTCCGGTCTGGCCTGCTTCCGTGCCTCAAGCATATTCGCTCGAATCCTCTGTTCTTCTACGAGCTCCGCCTTTGTTAGAGGTTCGCGCTCGGGGAATGACCATCCAATGTCGGTTAACGAATACCAAAGAGAAATCCGAAGGTGCATATCACTAGACACAGAATGAGATTCTTTCAGCTAGCTGGAGCGGAGAAAACACCCACGATTTGAACCTCTCAACGAGCTTCTCAAACTTGTTTCTGCTCTGGAGTTCTTCAAGCTCATCATCATCATCCCACCCATACGGGGATAATTCTTCCTTCCGGTTCCGAACCCTATCCTTTAGCTCCTCCCACATAGCTTCCTGGCATCCCAAGACATATTGACAAGAACGATACAGCTGCATCGCAAGGTATCGATTGCTCAGATTATGCAGTTGTTCCGAAGGAAACAGTTGTTGGGGCCCGGATGGTACTTCTTCACTCAGCGAGTTATCCAGCATGAATTGCTTCTTTGGCATTTCAGGGGGCGATGAGGTTGAATGTGCCGACGACGGCGAAAAAGTGGATTCATTTTCCCCCGGTGGCGCCTTGAGGAAGCCATTGGATGCTATTAATGTTGTGGGGGAATCTGGCATTGTTGTGACTGACGATGCCGTTTTTGGTCGCCTGCTGAGTGCTGAATCGATGCTAGTTTTGTGGGAATAGCTGGATGTTGAGGAGAAGGATAATGATACCGGACGAGCCATGGGTACGGGTGTCGGATAATAGGTAGACTGCCGAGCGTTTATGGTATCTGTTTCTGGCTCAAGGACATACGTAGTAATGATCTGAGGAGGTAAGGGTTGTAGTGGTGCGAGGGGTGGCATCGGGAAATGTACGACAGGTCCTGTTTGAACTTGACGGAAATATGTTGCAAAGTAACTGGGTAACAGGGCTGACAGACTATGTCAGTATTAATGATCAAAATCTCGGATGGGTGTATGCTTGCCGGTCGGCTTGGTATTGATAAAGCGATGTTCGAATACAGATTGGTATAACGATTCCAAAAGTGCATGATCATGGGTGAATGCGTCGCGAGGGGGTCGATTCGTGAAGGAAGGATCCCTGTGATGTGTATTGGGTAAGTGTACAGATGAAGTTCTTGGTTTAGGCCTCAAGGCTTGAGTGAACCATCGGGGGAGTATAGGGAACACAACATCTGTGATAGTGTTTGTGTATATCAGGTGAGTATACGACCAATATTAACACGCCAGCTCACCATCTTCAACGACCTCGCATGTACCGCCTGGAGCAAGGACCCGATTAATCTCCTAACGTTAACAGCCGATGTCAGCCGGTAACTACTGATGGACGCCTGCCTAGACTCACTTCCAGAAGATTTCCCCACTACAAAGTAGTCGGTATAAAACGTGAACAAATGCAGTATACTGCTCACCTTGTTCTCAGGGACTGCTTTAGCAATCATCGACACATGGACATGGTCAAATTCATCATCCTCAAATGGCAACTTTGTCGTCAAACTGTTAAGGGTCGTCAATATGATAAATTCCCCAGATTCCGAACCCTGATGTGAATACGCACAAGTTGCCATGCTTCCACTCGATCCGCTGCCCTGTTGAATGATCCAGGACCGAACGAGGGATTTGCACGTTTACCAAATCAAAGCCAACCTACCCCCCAGTGTCAGCGAGCGGCCCATGGATGCTATCAATAACCTGAAAGGTGCCTTACAAATTCGCAATCCGGCCACTCCTTAGCGGCATCGATGACCCACGTTCCAAGCTGTAATCGACATATCAAATGGTGCTTCACATGCCCAACATGCCGGCAGACGCACCCCACAACCAAGGTCGAGAACACGTTGTGGTGGATGTTGTTTAAAGTTGACGAAGGAGATCGAACCCTTGAGGTGTTGCACGAACTTATTTTCTAATGACTCCCTATATCGCGGACCATTAATGACACATCAACTAAGAGCGGAGATTCCGGAGACAGGACTGACAACTCGAGGACGGCCCGATCGTAGGAAAGTGGATATGGGGCCTTCTCACTATCATAAGAGTGGTGCTGCTGGCCATGTTTGTAGATGAATTGTCCTTCTCTCCGGGTAGTGGAACGCCTGGTATCGAAAGTGGATGCAGAGCCGGTTGATTGGGTTGAAGTGCTGGCTGACTGGGAGATTCTGCTGGGTGGGATGAAGGAGGCAAACTGGTGGACAGCCAGAGTCTGGCTCATGGCCGTTGTTGGATGATGGTGAAAGGGATGTGAGGAGTGAGGCAGGGCAATCAGGCAGGTCTGGGAAATACGAGCATTGTGGTAATGAGAGGTGATCGGAAGACTATTAAATATGGGCGCCATTCCAGAACCACTATTGGTCCAGAATAACCTACTCCATCGTTTGTTCGTCCGTGTCACAACCTCCGATGAGCATTCCTTACTACAATCATTTTCAACTCCCTCTTGTGAGCCCACAGAGGCGTACCAACTAGGTAGCCACGGATATTTTTGGCTAGAGGTTAGCGTGCTTGTTAGCCCTGGCTACCTGCTTTTGCTCATTCCCAAATCAATTATATTGCCTAGTACAAAAAAATTTTTTCCGCAACACACTCAAACGTGAGTTGAATATCGAACCTACACTACTGTTCACTTGCCCACGAGACCCTTACCTAGGGATACCGCGGTGTAATCTGGGTTGAACCGTTGCCCACGGATAGAGAGCTAATCAATGTTGGCTCATTGGCACTGACCAAGAGGCCTGACCAAGATCGCTCTTCCATGTGCGTCCGCCACGAGTTCGCGCCTCACTGTCACTAGGGCTTGGCATCTCACCTCGGTGGAGTCGATCCGGGTAGGCAATGGGGAAGGGGAGCGAACTGCCGTTCAGTATATGTATTGTCACCTTTTCCCGTTGGGATACTCGGATCCCAATACCTTTGTGCCTCGTCAATGAGAACCAACAGTCATATGTTTTTATGCGGGCTTTGGCCGCAAGCATAGTATCAAACTCGCTATACCCACTCGAGAGGACGTGACGTCTTATAAGGTAGACAGAGAGAGTATGGTATATTGGCGTTCTCAAATACAGCTAGGTATGGATGTACAATTTTTCGCAAGCCTGCTCCAAAAGAATCTTGGCAGTATTGCTTACATGTACATCTCTCTCTTGGCAATAGATCTTGCGTCACTGAAAAATTGATAGCAGAGTATTATGCTATGGCCTGAATTGTGTTTGCGTGAAGTGTCTTCCATTTCACAACAGGTGTTATAGGGCCCATTGACTCATTGGCATCAGATGCGATTCGAGACACGTTCGCGCTACCTCGGTTTTATCTCACGCGGAAGTCGTCGACAGGCTAGTATTGGCTCGTAATGACATGTCACACGATATCATGGGTATATATAATGGAGGCGTATTGATCAGACATGATGGGTATTTCAAGATCAGTGCCAAATCAGTGTTACTGAACGCCGACAGCGCTGCGTTGCAATGGGATGACCAGCGACCTGGATTTTGCCATACGAGTAAAACGATTGCCTAAAGTAATCCCTCCAAGCAGTTTTATGTATGACAAGCCACCGTTCTGCGACAAGGTCAGTCAGAGGCCATCGTAAACTCGAGAAAGCTTACTCTGCCATTGGTCAAAAATATCATTTCAGGTGTCCCTGTGTATTTCTTGAGCTTTGTTTGGCCTTTGAGCTGGGAGAGAACATTGGCAACTGCTACGTCAGCGTGAGCTTGTGCCTTGATCGACTGCTTCTGTTCATTCCAATCAATTACGTCGCCAATTACAAAAATATCTTTTCGTCCAGGTAGCTGGAGGGTAGCCTCGACCCTGACGAGGCCACGAGAGGTTAAACTCTCTGGACCGAAGGAATCCACAAAAAGTTCGGTATTCGGTCGCTGACCACGTGTCGAGATCTTCGTTACAAACATAATGAGTTACACAGATTCGCAGTTGCAGAATTTTAGATTGAGGCTCCTCACCACTAAGTCAGTCTGGATGGTCTTGCCACTTCGGGTTGTTGTTTCTGTCACACCACTACTAAGGCTCGGGATATTATCAACATAATCTTCGAGAACAAATTCAATGTTTCTTGCTTCAAGGCTCTTGA
>QFDT01008191.1:0-15777 GCA_003315915.1 Macrolepiota dolichaula | reverse complement strand
AATTGTGGGTGCATGAAGGCGGCCTTTATTTGTTTGAGGAGGAGCATGCGGACAGTTCCGGGGAATTTGGGTGAGATCGTTTGGGGTTTAAGCGATACCGAAAGAGTTTGCTTGTCCGTTTCAATATCAGGGGTATCACCGGCGAGTAAGCGAACAAAAGTTGTCTTCCCTGTTCCGTTCTCCCCGAGCATAACAATGATTTCTGAGTCCGTAAAGCTACCGGCCTCAACAGTGAGCTTGAAGGAACCGAGAGTTTTGGTCATAGCTGGGTACGAGTAGTGTCGCGTCTTGTCCGCAATAACCTCCTCTGCAGTTTCAGCCATCTTGAATGACAGGGAATCTTCACGGAAGCGCAAGTTTTCAGTGGGGATGAAGCCGTCCAGGAAGATATTGATGCCTTCTCGAACGGAGTAGGGCATGGTCACAACACCATACATGGATGGTTTGCCGTAGAGACAGCAGATGAAATCGGACAGGTAGTCAAGAACGGACAGATCGTGTTCGACGGCGACGACGTAGCAATCAGGGTGAAGGAGGGAACGAATGACTTCAGCTGCTTTCAGACGCTGCTTGATATCGAGGTAACTTGAAGGCTCATCAAACATATACCTAAGCCAAAATCAATCAAGGATAATGCTGCTGAATTTTGGGGTTGGTGCTCACACGTCGGCCCTTTGGACACAAGTCATCGCAATAGCGAACCTCTGCAACTCTCCTCCGGATAATTGCGAGACATCTCGTTCGAGGACATTGTGGAGTTCCAGCTCATCACAAAGCTTCTGCTTGTTATCCAACTCGACTTTTGAATCGAGCATCTGGTTGACCGTCTGGCTTCCCTTGATGGCCCTTGGAATATGATCGACATACTGAGGTTTGATAAGTGCCCTCAAATTGTCCTCCAACACCTTCGTGAAGTAGTTCTGGAGCTCCGATCCTCTGAAATACTTGAGGATTTCCTCCCAGTCTGGAGGATCCTGAAAGCACAATTAGGGTTGAACTCATGTGGATTGAAGTATGAATGACGAACATCATAACGCCCAAGATTTGGTTTCAGCTTACCAGCCAAAATCTTGAGCGCAGTACTCTTTCCGATACCGTTGGTTCCGACCAAACCTAGGACTTGGCCGGGACGCGGCGTAGGTAAGCGATGGAGTTTGAATGAGTTGGCGGTGTATCTATGCGTCACTTGAGATTCCAAGTTGGTGGGCAGGTTGATAATTGCGATAGCTTCGAAGGGACATCTTTCCATTGTTGAACAATAGACACTCGGCATGATAGTGATTGACGTACTTCTTGACGCAGATACCACAACCAATACACAGAAACTCGGAAATAAACGCAATTTTATCGGTTGATTTGACCTCGATGCACAGTTTGCCTTAGGAACAATGAGATTCTCGCCGTGCCAACCAAATTATCGCATACCCATTTTCACGACGGGGCATGACTAAACAGATTATCAGCATTGTCCACAACTACACAGATATTTCGTACCTTTTTGCACTCTTGGGCGCATCTTTTCGGTTTGCAGCGATTCGAATCTACGATGGCGATACGGGTGATCTTATCTGCCATGACTGAAGAGAACAAAGCGTTGACTGGTGCGATTCCATTCAAAATTTCGAATTTCCATATCAGGAAACTGACGTATGTAATATTCGACGTCGTCGTCAGCAAGTAATTTCGCTAATTTCTGACTCTGTACCCATTTTCTATAACACTCGGGTAGGTGTGTATCACACCCATCCTTGAGCGCCTATCGTGGCTAACGGGTTGGGAGACTAAAGAGAAAAAAAAATTCTTCGGACCGACCGTGCGGTTCTGTGGGCGACCTGCCATGTTCGGCCTCACGAACCTGGAATTAGCGATCTTTAACAGCCGCCATGTTTTATCCGCTCGCTATGACCATTCACTTTGTTACGACACCTTGTCGTTACACAGAAAATCTTCCAGGGGACTTTATGTCAAGTTTGATCCAAGGAGCGTCCACTGTCGTATAGCGGAGAAAAAGTTGCAGGATACGTACGACTGTAAAAACTTGGCGTGGCCCAGCAGTAAGCATTGGATACTTCGGACCTGTCTGGAACATAGCGAAAGTTGGGACCATAGGCGACTTCAGGTCAGAAATGTGATATAACAGGGACTGATCTCGCACCTCGGAATAACCGACCAATTAGCGTGTCCACTGCCAAACTCCGAACTGACAACGGGGGGCTGGCGGCTCCAATTATAAACCCACTACACACTCTACAGGTGAGGCTTGTTGTCTGTTCTCTTAGGGACCCCACCAACAGGTCCCAACGTTTAACTTGAAACTGGGGTTGCTGACTAGAAATAGAGGCCGTGGCAGCTGACAGACACTAAAAACGGAATGGGTCTGTTCACATTTCTTCAAACCATTGATCGCGTCAGTCCCCATATGGATTAAGCCCTCTTGAACCCTGTCCCAAAGGACCGGTATACATTATCATCTCCAGATTTCTGTTGCACGCAAGTCCCTGAATGTCATGGGATTCCAAGGTACTTAAAGAGTGACCATGGTAGGGTCAAATATTTGCACGTCCTTTCCTCTCTCCAGACGCTTTCGGCTATGGGTGCTTACGACCTCTCCCTTGGTGCGTAGTACATGAATTCTGAACCACCAACGTGAAAGTATTCATCGACCACACAGGTCCATTGTTGATTGGGGTTCTATGTACGTCAACCTCTTCACGTTCCTGCTAGGTCATACTCTAAAAACTATATTTGAAGTCAATACCCTTCTTTTTGGTTTCGTCACCATGCAGTTTATGACATACTACAGTCGAGGTAATTTATAACGCGTTCTCTTGTACACTCACTAACGTCCGGTCGTCAGACTTCAAAGATCCTCTCTGGATTAGGTGAGCCGTGATGACCACAATCATTCTCATTTGTTGAAGGCTTACCCAATAAACTAGGCTATCCGTAGCCACAATGGTTCTCGTTGACACTTTCCACAGTGCTAGGTGAGTTGTATCGTACCACTAGAGGCTACCCGAACCCTGATTCCAATCTTTGGGTACAAGTGTTATCTACATGATGTGGGAATACAGGTTAGCCGCAGCTTTTCTCTCTCTAAGGGCACGGCCTAACAAAGTCCCAGCGTGTCAAGTTTTACCAACCCGGCTATTCTCAAGGGTACGTCCCACATCCCAGTTCCTATTGTGTCATGCTACAATGGTCGTTAACCCCGTTCTCCCAGTGGCCCTTTGGCCGTATGCATTTACACCGATTGCCACAGCACTATCAGCTATCGTCACCCATGCGTTCCTAAGTTATCGGTGTGTCTCTTGATTATTTTTCTTTTTCGACATTGAGAGTGACACCATCACAGAATCTACCTACTATATAAAAGACGGTGGTTCCTCTCCCTCCTCATGCTTGGGGCGCTGGCCACATTTTCAGCTGGTATAGCTTGCGGAATAAAGTATGTCAATTGAGTCAATCTAGATGTTCATAAAGACTAACTGATCACTCTATAGGGCTTGGATAGTAGCAGAGTAAGTGTCAAGCCCCTCATCTATTCCAATTATTAAACAGCAGCACGCCTAGTCTGAGTAAATTTTCCGCACTGACGACACTGGTGACCTGGTGGCTCGGGCTCCAAATGGCCTTGGACGCTGCTATTGCCTGTACGCTCCATCTCTTCCCTCATAAGCGCTCCATTGACGTGACCATTTTTCTATATAGTCGGGATGGCCTACACGCTCTGGAAGTCAAAAACTGGATGCTACCAGATGGACGGTGTTATTCACCGACTAATCGGTACCGCAATCCAGATCGGTGTTTTCTGTACGCTTTTCGCCGCCGGGGACTTAATTTCCTTTGGTGAGTAGCCAGACTCACAACAAAAGAATTTGTGATGTTAATCAAGGCCTTCACCTCTGAAGTAGTCGCGGCACCGCATACCAATTTCTTCGGCATGTTTGCGATCCCTCTGGGACGTATCTACACAAATGTGAGGGCCCATCACTATCAGGTATCTTCGGACGCGGATACTGAGCTCTTCATGGTGATGCATAGACCCTGATGAATACGCTGAACATACGAAGCGAGCTGCAAGAGACCCTCTCCGGCAATGATATAGCAATGAACTCCGTACGTGATTCATCCTATGTATCATAGTACCTAGCTGACGGTATTCATTTCAAAGCCATCTGCTATCAGATTCCAGAGCGCCAAGAACCTTCAGATCAAAGTCAACTCCTCAACGAGCCGCCAAGTAGACGCATTCCCCAATTTCGACGATATCGACCGAAAGGGAAAGGGTGTGATGGCTTAGAGAGCGTGTCCCGGCGGCGGCGCATACGATCTCGCTATACAAACCACTACACCGACGTCTCCTCAAGCCGGTTCCACTCCACACATAAATACCCTCCCTCGGTCGCATTCACGTTTGTTTAACGAGCCTTGGAGTCCTCAAGATGCCTCCCAACCCGACTCTACGACCTGTTTACGAACTTTCTGCCACCCATTCTTCCCTTTCGATATGGATCATCCCATTGTGATAGAATATATTCTTTATTCACCTTCCTTTCATTTCCACACACTTCCTATAATTTATAACCAAAGAAACTAATACCCCGTACAAGGTTTTTCTTGTTCCGACACGTCTGGTAGACTCTTCCTACTAGCATACATTTGTGCTGCTTGCTCCCAGTTCATGATTATCCACAGTCTCTAAATGATACCACGGCATGTCAACGCTTGCTGCCACAACGGTCTCGTACTTGGAATATACATATGAATTTACTGCACAAAATTTCTCTAATGCATGTAGGCTATGCGAAACAAGTCACCTCCGATCACGGTACTTGGTTGTCAATGATCTACTGGGACACTTCTGTTTTCTGACTGCGCCAAGAATATTCCGAATCGAATACTGGCACGTTTTCCAGACCTATCCGCTGTGCATCTCCTTTTCATGCACCCTCGTTTCAACATTGATTCGGCTGGGATGATGCACGTAAGCCTGTAACACACTACACCTGAGAAATTCGTCTGTTTGGCCCGTCGATGTGGAAAAGGATACACTAAAAATGTATTTTTAGACGAACTAATTGACTACCGATTATTCTTATGCTATGAGTAGTCGGCAAACGACCTTTAGAAAGTGGACAATGCATTCCCGCCAGACGTCACCCCAGGTTCTAGTGTTTGACGGATCTCTGAAATCGAACAGGTGTTCAAGGGGAGCTGTGGCGCAGTAACGAACACAATAATCGCGGGC
Source organism: Macrolepiota dolichaula (assembly GCA_003315915.1). NCBI lineage: Eukaryota > Fungi > Basidiomycota > Agaricomycetes > Agaricales > Agaricaceae > Macrolepiota > Macrolepiota dolichaula. The sequence continues at coordinate 10,526 of QFDT01008191.1, read as the reverse complement.
TCTTATGAAGGAGGCACGAAGAAAGTAATGTATTACAATGGTTCCCTGAATTATACAAGGAATCAAAGATGTCACCACACAAAGAAACAGTCACGCCTGAGAAGCCGAGATGTAACCTGGGCGGTTTATCAAAATTTGTAAGTGGGGTGCGTGCAACCGAGACAGTAATCTCCGCTCTGCAAAACCATCCGTCGCGTTAGTTCTGATACAATGGATGCACCGTGACTTACGGGGTGGTTATAATTACAGCACAGCGGAATTTGTTGCTTGCAGGTGTTGCCATTGGTGCCATAGGCAGTAATGCAGTTACCTGAAAATAATCTGGTCGGTTGTTTTTCTCGCTTGACTGATAAGCACGTACGTCCAACGAGGCCGGATTTGACGTCGCCGACGATACCCAAACCTAAAATGTCTTCATAGACTGTAAAGCACATGCATGAGCGGATTCAAGTAATTGAGTGGGGGAGGGCATACGGGGGGTAGATCCTTGATGCGGATAGCGGAACCAAGAAACCATTGATAAAGTTAGTACCCATCGCCGGTTAAGTATGGAATATGCACAACCGTTTGGACATGGTCGCAACACTGGACTGGGTCGTCACCGCACGTAGGTTCGCCGACCGACCTGGTGGCAGAGTCCTGTAAACTGGCGGTAGCGGCGACAAAGGCGAAGAGAGGGAGGGCGAAAAAGAAAGTATTGAGAATCATGGTAAAAGGAGCGAGAGTTGATAAAGATTGGAAGGTAGTAGTAGAAGTGGAAGAGAAGAGAAGAAGACGAGCTGGGGGGGAAGGTATGAGAGCTGAATACCTTTTATTCCATCCACCGCCAAGTTTCACTCTGGCTGACAGGTTTCACTCATACATCCTATTTTTAGCCAGCTATTCCTGTCCGTGTGTCCTATCAACTTTCTATGGCCTTGTTCGTGCTCGTTCACCAAACCGAGGGGAATGCATACAACAGTCCATGTATTACAGAACTTTATTACACGGTAAGCAGCACACAACAGGGTATCACGATAAAGAACGGATAGAGCAACTGCAGTGTGAACGAAAAATCACAAAACCATTACTCAAAACCCGTAAAACGTATTCAAAGAGAGCAGCTACCATTTACAAGTTGAGATTGATGGGAGTGCAACCGAGAGCGACCAGGCCGTTCTAGAAACGGGGTATGCTCAATATTACTGAACTCTGAACGAGTGGGTCTGGGACTTACGAAGTGGTTGTTTTCACAGCAGACGGGTTGAGCATTGCAGCTGTTCCCAGCAACGCCGATGATCGAAACGGGGCTGCAAGTAACTGTGAAGATATTCTCGTCAGTTCCTTGTTACCGACCCTTATGTAGGGCAACGTACGTCCGACTGTACCAGTGACGGGGCCGAGAAGGGCAGCAATCCCGCTGTGGCCAACGATGCTATTGAAGTCGGTAGTTTCGGCCTATCACCAAAGTCAATTCATCGTTATTCGCACCGAGAATATCAAAGCAACGAACATCCTGGGTGCTCTCGCAGCAGTGGAGACTGCCGACGTTGCAGTTAGCCTGGGTAATGGTACCGGCGGGCGGGTTGGTACGGGGAACCGCAGTGGCAACGGCGAAAAGAGGAAGAGCGAAGAAGAGAACAAAATAGACGTTGAAGACACGGGAAATCATGTCGAAAATCGGGAAAGCTTAGAGAAGAATGAATGTAATAGCTTGAACTTGAGTGTGTTCGAACTGAAGAAGAAATAGCGACAGCTAGTTGACCTTTATACGATTTCGACGCGCTGTAATTCCTTTTTTCTGTCTTGTGCGGACTGGTTATTCGGCGCAGGTCTCATACTCCTGTTGAGCGCGTTCCCCATTCAGATGTTCGGCGCCGTGGTGGTCCTGAACGTTCTTTTTTTTTTCTCGTGTGCGCAGGGTTGTGGTGAAATATTGTCAGAAAAGGCCACACTATCTCCACGGGGTGATTGGACGACCACTTCTTTCAATACATTGGCAACTTCTTTCTGTCGTACGTTTAAAGGAGTGAAAGCGCCCCCACATTCAAAGTAACCCTTGGTGGTTAAAAGGCTCCTCCGGTCATAGAGATTGAATAGACAAAACACAAGTCTGGCAGGTTGAAAGACTCCTTTCGCAAATGGTCCGTTGAGCTCTCATTCTCCCGTCCATAGTCCAGTTGTATCCCCAAGACACCACCAGTTAAATAGATCCCCAAGGGCTTTGAAGTCCAAAGATTTTTTTCACGTACATCCCCTAGGCACATAGAGAAGCGAAGAATAGGTATTGGAAGAAGGCGTCCTATCAGGCGTCCTGAATCCGGAAAGGCAAAGATCGAACGTCTAAACCTTGGCTGGGGAAGCCCAGTCTTGTCTTCTATGTTACAGGCATGATCCCGCCACGGGCTCCGGCAGCACTGAAACGTCACGATTACCTCGTGTTCTTGTAAGCGGCCATAACTTTGATTCAATTTGATATTTTGGGGTTTATGTAGGTTTATGTAGCTTCAACGCTCAATGTCAGAAACACTTCGAGATGCCGATAGGATGCAGGTGGGGAGGTGAGGGTATCAACAGAAATATCAGCGGCACGACGGAGCTTGAGTAGGGTTGGGTCCCAAGAGTCCGGGCCTAGGAGTTAGATCGCGCTCGAAAATGGATTGCCCAAGGCGAGGACTGTGAGGCTCTGTGGTCTGAGTGATGTTGTAGTTATGGTGTGCGTCACAAAGTTCCCACATTATTCTGCTCTCTCCCAACACACTGACCGACATTCGGCATAATGCAAAGGTGGCTATGACAAGAACATAGAAGCCCATACGATGTCGCACAGCGCGAAGAATAGTCCGACGGGAGTTTTTTCTCCCATAGAATTCCCATGTGGTGCAAAGGCATTCAACCGTCTTGTAAAGGTTTGTGAACTCTTCCGTCTCTTTCCACCAATACTTATTAAAGATGGACACAGGCACCCATGTATGAGCACCTCTCAAACTTCCTAGGCGGCCCGCCTAACGAACACCACCTCGCCCTTTACTCCCTCTGGTCCCAATACGACTGGGGCATGGTGATCACCGGCAACGTCCAAGTGTCCAAATCACACCTAACTCTCGGCAGGGATTTAGTCGTACCCAACCAGCTCAATGAAGCATCGACCAAACCCTTCAAGGCTCTTGCGGATGTTATCAAAGGTCCAGGTCGCCGCACACGCGCAATAATGCAACTTTCGCATGCCGGCCGCCAGTCGGCTAATTTTATTGGTGGACGATACCCTTTCGCGAGACCCCTCGCACCTAGCGCAATTGGCGTTGGTGCAAATACGATCGTAGATGACGCATTGGCTGGATTGGCTCAAAGCGTTCTCTTTCAAACGCCGAAAGAGATGTCAGTTCGAGACATAGCAGAGGTAGTCGAAGGATTTGTCAAAGGGGCTCGCTTGGCATATGAGTCTGGGTTCGATGGAGTAGAGCTTCATGTGGCACATGGATGTATGTATATAATTGCATCCTCACATCTTTCGCAAACTTAGGCCCGTTGCTCCTTAGATCTTCTAGCACAGTTCCTGTCACCTAAAGTAAGCGTCTCCTTTGACCCGTGGCTTGTATATTATTTTTCTCATTGTGATTCTAGTCCAACACCCGTCAAGATGAATACTCTGTGTATTCCGAGGATGGCCTCTACCTCCTTCACCACATTGTGGACAATATACGAGCCATTGTTGAGCCGCGTTTCATCATTGGCATCAAGCTCAACGCCTCGGACTACCTTACCGACGCGTCCATTGATGAGCACAAAATACCCCTCCGCCCTGAAGAAACACGCGCTCTGCAACACGTTCTTACCTTAGCGAGATGGGGTAATGTTGATTTCATTGACATCAGCGGTGGGGATTACGAGAATCCGGGTCAGCATACCAGTTTACCTTACCCTCCAGCAAGAGCCGTTCTAATCCAACAACCTTAGATTTCATGACATCTGAAGCGACTCAGCGTAGCCGTAGGCAGGCCCTCTTCGCCCGTTTTTCGCAACAGGCCATCAAAGCTCTCGACACGGCGGGATTCAGGGCACCTTTGCGACCCGTTATAATGCTTACGGGTGGTCTACGAACACCCAGCCTCTTGAAATCTGCTCTACAATCCAAAGATACAGATATGCTCGGAATTGGACGAGGTTCAGTCCTCTGCCCTCAGATACCACAGATCATGGCCGAAGTCGATAAAGGCCGAGGAACCGATGTTGATGTACTTTTCGGAGCTGAGCCCGAGTTGTCAACCCCTAGGTTATTGCGCACTTGGCCTCTCGCGCCGATCTGGGATAGCTTGAGTAAAGTGAAGCTTATTGGTGCCGGGCTCAATATGGCTTGGTATACTATCACGATTCGTCGACTTGCTCTATTAGGACTACGTCGAAAATCCGAGAATACAAGTGAGACCACGGTCGCTCTAGAGGGACCAGATTACACCATTGGCGGATTTGGTGCGCTGGTTCAAATGTATTTGTGGATACCATACCCGAAGATCAGCATAATGCGATCCGGAGTTCTTGTTCTTGTTCTAGCAATTGTGCTCGCCGCTTTTAACATACCCGCTCTCCCCAGATAGAGCCCCTAATTATACACAGGAATCCATTTGTAGATCTACGCGATGCATCAGAAATCATATAAAACCGCTTGAGCAGTTCGCATACATACCACTTCTTCGGCCTGGCTTCCGACGTATTCACTGAACAGGCGAACATCTCCAACATAGTATATTCTCTCGTCCAAGACCACAACACGCGAAATTATTTTGCCTAATATTCGGTGAGGTGATAGAACATGCCGCACAGTGGCTGCTCACTTACTACGATCTGGGTTTACCCATAGTACCTGGATTTCACCAGATGTGCGATTGAGGCTAAACTGATGCAAGGACCAAAAATCAGAAAATCCCGACCGGAATAAACGCGCTAGCCTCACTCACCACAGTGGTTTCGACGTGCTGTGCGGTGTCATGATGGCGAAAAGGAACATCATTGGCAGGTGCTATCGGTGGGTGAATGTGAGTATATGCGAATGATTTATTTTCAGATCCTTACTCACTGTATGCAGTAGTGTGTCTTGGAAGGTGAAAGCTAAGACCATCAACATCAACCAGCCGCTAAAAAAATAGACAATAAAAAAGCGGTACTTTTTCGAATTGTGTTCCAAACGTTGGCCATAGAACCCAGACACGACAGCCATACGCAAATCGCTATTCTGGTCTTGTGAATGAATGCTGATAAGTCTCTAGGCGTGAGCAGACATTACACTTACCGCAACTCGAATTTCCATCAACTGTCCCTTTCGCCTATACGTATATAGTGTGGCATTTTCTTCTGTCGGTACGATTTTGTGCTGCTGTAGCCAACCAATCTGCACATTAGGTGTGCTTTTCGTATAAATACCGACATATCCTGTGGAGAACCTAGGACACCGGACTGAGTCCCATAACATAGATTCGTAAGAAGCGCAGGGGCGAGACTCACCGCTCGGGATAAGTCAACGGACCTACATGCTCCAAGGTTAGCGATAGCACGGCTCATTTTCAGATACCCACCCTCACCCAAACCAGGGTTAACAAATTTCGGTCTCTTGTGAGTAAATCTCTCTCTGAAAGTATCATGCCCCGGGGGAATTTCGAGGGGTAGAGTTGAAGTTTCTGTGTGCGTGTTACCCGTATCATCCAAAGAAGTCAAAGCAAGGACCGAGGAGAACCAGATTAGCGAGAGAAAGCAGACAAGTCTTAGCTTCATTGTTCAGGCAGAGCAAGGAAACGTTGAGGGGGTGAATCAAGAGCTGAAGCAGAAACACGCAGGTACTTGACTTAGCATACTTGACCTTGACAGGCAGTGATCGACATTGCGCGGTGCATGCCACCGCGGGTATCAACGTCTGCTGGACGACGAGACGTGATGAGTTCGTTGTGCGATGACAGGCGCCGTGCCACAGTGCCAGCGCCCTTAAGTAGCAAGAAAAACAAATTTAGATATTTTGGTAGTCATCTAGTTGTAAACCACATGTTTATCATAGGATCTCCTTGTGTTTGAAGCCACCCCAACCGCTGCATGGAGAGTCTGAAATTCTTGCTGCCCTACCTATTCTTATTCATGAACTCTCTGACATCATACCCATTTGAAAGTGTATACAGAGCAAGATGGAAGAAAAGAGAAATTTTTCGTAGAAAGCGTCATGTACAGGACTCTCCTAGCATACACCCAAGATAATCAACTATTTAAAAGCTCAAGGTCTGGCCAGCGCTGCTGGAAACAGAAGAACGAACGCTGCCAGTATCGATGAGGCTGTAGGAGTAAGGGGGAGAGGTGAAATCGCCAGCAGGAGCAGTGTTCTCAGCACCACCGAAGTCATTTCCACGAGCAACAGCGAAGCCACCATCGGTAGAGTAGATGGGCTTGCTGGTACCTAAGGTAATTGCCTTCAGTCAAGAGATATCCCCCGGTATACAGGATATTGCACGTACCGGTCCAGACGTTGTTCTCAACAAGGAGTTGAGCACCATCACGAGTGTTGATACCGTCGTTGTTGTTATCGAAGATGTTGTTGTAGATGTGGCCGTGACCGAAGCGGAAGGAAGGAGTGCGGGAGTTCAGGTCGTACCAGTTGTTGCCGACGTAAGTGACAGTGATGGGGGTGTCCTCATCGCCATTGCTGTCGGAGTGGCCGACAAGAGAAGCCTTCCAGTGAGTATAGAGTTTGCTGTTGGAGACGGTGACGCCAGTGCATCCGTGGGTAATGTCGAGGAGACCATCATAACTAGGGGTGGAATGTTGGCATAAATGATGAAGACATATTTCTTTCACTTACTAGTCCTTGTCATGGTCCCTGTCGCTGGAAACATCGACATGGTCAATCCAAACTTGGTGGGCGGCTTGGATACCGATGGCGTCGCCAGCTTCGGCCAAGACCTTGGAGATCTTGACATTACGGATGATGACGTTGCTTACGTCGATCACACGGAGACCAACACCGTTGAGAGCTGATTACACGAGTGAACATTCTGCAGATGGGCCAAGTTTGAGGAGTACACACCGGAACCGGAATTTCCAATGACTGAGGTATTGGAGCCAACCTTAACGACGGCATTACCAGTGATGGTACCTGCGAAACCTGAGCGACAGTTTCTGGGATAGACTGGGACAAGGTCATACCAGAGATGATGACGACCTTCTTGCTGTCACCAGAGACGGCGGCAGTGAGGGCATCAAGAGTGGAGACAGTAGTCTGAGTTCCGCCGGAACCACCACTCGTTCTGAAAATCATGTCAGTGATATAAATGATGTTCATCTCGAAGGACATACCCTCCGTTGAGAGTCGCATAACCAACGTTGGCGACGTCGTCAACTGATGCACGTTTTTGGATGAGACCAGCCTGAACACGAAACGATTGTCAGCGGCGGCGTCCCTCGCACACTGATGTTGGACCGAATTACCGAGGCGGCCTGAATAGCGACGAAAGCGACAAAGGAAATGAGGAACTTCATGATTCAGCGGTTGTAAGGCGGGTTTGAGCTCAATGAGTTCTGTTTTGACCCCAGCACCATCACCTCTCTTTTATATTTCCCCACATAATCGATCAACAACCCCACAGAAAGGCTGCGACCGGTTAACCTTCGGTGAGATGAATTCACATCCTCGTTGTGAGCTTCTGAGCGCAAGCCGTAAGAGCCTGTCCCTTCAAGACAAACCAGCGGGCCGTCCGGTCCTTTCCAATGATTCACTACGCGGAACCGATAACCAGGGTGCCACGCATGTACAGGCCCCCGGCCGCTGCACGAACAGTCATTGATCATTACTGATGGTGGATGCTTCCACCAAAATGACAGCTCCTCTCAGTGTGGTTCCGTCATGTGAATACAATCTGCTCTTCCATTGGAGAATCGCGGAGAAATTGAATTTCTGCAAGTTAGCAATATCAACTAAGCATGCAAGGGTCAGAAAGTTGATTCAACCCCGCAAAGAAACAGAGACACTCACCAGCATTTGCCAAGGCTATTATGTTGACTAGTTTGGCGAGAAATAGAGGGCCAAGCGCAAAAATCGTACCCCATTCCCCACTCAAACAAAAGGATAAACGAGGTGGAGCCAAATGACCACGATTCAGTAGTTATTCCGTGAGGACACCAATGCACACCGCCAGAGTTGTGGGTCAGGCTACCCTACCCTAGTACTCGTCTCTGTTGCAGTCCATGACTTTGTGTGGCGTCTTTTAGTCAGTAGTAGCGAATGGGGGCCGGGAAGTGAGCGGGCCGCCCCCAGCCCTAGTTTCTCGGCTAGCCGTGTCTGAAGTTACGCGGGCGGGAAGTGGAACCCAGTGGAACGATGTACAAGACAGATGGTCAGACCCCATTATTTCTTGGCAGGAAAATCCCTTGATGACACAACTCCGAGGGTTGAAAGCAGAGAAGACAGTGTTGGCCGCGTAGAGAGTGACACTTGATGCTTCCTATAGATGACTCTTGGATTTCGATTAGCGAAACCGAGGATAATCCAGCGAAAGTCGTGGTATTGAAAGAAGTCGTAATTTCGGTCATTTGAGAGTCAGTGGCTCGAGCCGGCGTGAGAATTCCGGTCAACAGATACGCGATTTGGGTTCTTAATTCGCCCAACCATTTGTGTTGTGCACTTTCCCTACTTCCAGATGCGATTTTCCTCTCCTGATATGTAGCAATGTATCAACGTGAATTGGCTAGGAAAACGAGTCGGTCGGGCTATTTGTTGGCACTCATATTGTGGCATGGAGCGACAATGGTTAGGGAACTAAGACACCGCAGCGGATGCTTCGGCAAATTGATACCACGTTTCTCCTTGAAAGTTTCGGCGACATGGCTCACTTTGACAACTCGAAGATGCTACCGGAGAGACCACTACCGAATTCTGTTATGTCTCAGAACCAAAGAAGAATACTCGGCAGTTGCGAGGGAACTCCGCTTTACACATTCCGTGAAATCACTGGAGGTCCTCATTTCACATAGTATACACTTCGTCAGCGTCTGTGTACCTTGGCCCACCCCCGCTTTCACCAGACTATTCCTCAGATCAACCGCGTAGAGCAAAGGTGCGCGCACTGCCCTTTGTGGCCCTTCATGGGCACTCACGATTTCACCCCGTTAGAACAAATCACCGAGGAGTCGCGCCACTTCGTTGGCTGATCTTGACTTACTCATGGTACGTTCTTAGAATTCTGGCCGTATTATTGTTATGAAATGGTTTGTGAACCGACTACATGCAACCTAGTCTAGCAAAAGAATTTCTAGGGGCTCTTTGGCGCTGCTATCCATTGTCAACAAGTCCAACTGTCCATTAGGAATCTTGGTGAAGTTTTAACGATTCCGCTGATTTTGGGCTCCCGTGATCACAGCTGCTGACCTTCACTTTATCTGGTATTTATGGGGCGATTATGGGCGATTATGGAAACTAGTTTTCCTGCCGCTGCTGCGGAAAGGCACATATTCGCCGATCGGAATTATGAAGTCTCTTCGTATCGACGTGTGCCGCAAATGCCACACAAAAAGGACATGCGTACCTCCGACGAGAACGACGGACCTTAGTCAGAGCTTCACCAACGTGCGATTTACCATAAGTCCAGGTGTAAATTCAAACTTCGAAACTGCGCGATCCGAGTTGCCGATCTTAATGGAATTTGTTCAGCAACGGTTCAGTCCAGTCAGTCGTCTTGATTTAAAATTCTGGTACGTTGCCACAGATTTGTATTTCCAGGAGTACTAAATTAGAAACCATAGATGGGGTATCATCTAAAGTCAGTTTGAAATATTGAAAGCGGGATCTATCAGCCAGGTATGTTCCCGATATACATCCAACTCTTGTCTAGGCATTGACTTCAGCCCCAGAGAAATATTCCTGTGCAGCCTTGTTCTCGGAAGCGGAGGCCGATGGCTATAACAATCAATATATCGGTTGTTCATCCAGGTAAGTAAGTATGACGAAACGTACCAAGGATTTCAAGTGCTCTTGATTGTTGAATGTGAGAAGGCGAACCTGAAGAGGAGGTGGCGAGTTTAGATCATAAGAACCTTCATATCCGTTCTAACAAATTCGGTAAATCAAACAGCGGAGAGCCAAAATCCCGCATTCCTGCTAACCTTGACTGAAATCGTGATGCGGGTCCACCCCGTATTCCAATGGCCTCTGTAAATTTTACTAAGATCTGCCTCAGGATCCAATCGCAGTAATGCAGAGATTGTCTCTGAAATACAGATACCATGGCTTGCAAACCCAATATGTACACCATCTTGATTCTTGTCGAAAACATGGGGAAGAATACACTCTCTGACGACTGCTTCAGCTCTTCGAGCAACGTCGTCCAGGCTTTCGCCTTCCGGGAACTTTCCGTCGCGACTACGTATCTCTGGGAAAATACCTTCCTTGTACCACTCGTCCAAGGTTTTGTCACTCGAGGGAGGGCGGAAACACCAGTGGCCCCCTTCCGCGATACCGAAATATTGCTCCCGAAGCTTTTCAGTTAATTTGAGGGGAGGTTTCGGCTCAGCGTGATGTT
>QFDT01008188.1:0-10327 GCA_003315915.1 Macrolepiota dolichaula | reverse complement strand
TTTATGCCAAACGTCAAAGAGAGCTAATACATGTTCTCGCAAATCAGCCATTCTTGCAGTCCAAATATGACCATATATCTCGTGGTATACGACACAATACCAGCGGTACATTTCTTTCATTCTACTCTGATCAGCACTCCATTAATCGTCTTGACAGACAAACCGACCGTATGTCACATTCGTTGCGCGTGAACCTATCAAAGCTGGGACGGAGCTAACGGTCGATTACGATCCGGCGTCTGCGCATAACACTGACAGATACACTGTCAAAGGCGCACAGGGAATGAAGAAGTGTTTCTGCGGGGGTGACAAATGTAGAGACTATGTTATGATGTGCTGATCTTTCAGAATGCAATTTCGGAATCGTTTATTACAAGGATGAACAATTGCTGAGTAAGTATTCGACGATGGAGGTATATACCAGCAACAAGGTAATTTCTTCCCTCCTCTTGATCAAGCGTGATAGATACGGGGGGATACTAGACAGATCCTGTACTATATTTAGTTGGTCTTCTTTGCGCGAGACTTCTTTGAAGCAGATCCGGTAGACACAATTGTCAACGACTCGGCGATGTCCTTGCCCAAAACCCAAACAATGAGACTTGGCACAACAATCCACAGTCTAACCCAACAGAAAAGCTCGATCAGAACAAAGGAACAACCAAAAAAAGCGACCCACCCATTAGGCAAAATCCAATAAACAAACAAGGTCAAAAAGTCATTATGCCCAATGTTGCACCATCCACAAAAATAGTCATTCAACCAGTAAAGGACCGTTTTTGATAGCGTCATGAGTGCAACGCCAAAGCCGACCGTGGGAGCACCAGGCCATTTGACGGCATGTGCGAGGTAGACATAGGTGATATTGAGGAGGGTCTCAACAATGTTCAAGAATGCTGTCACAGAACGAGGGGGGGTGTCAATCCTTGGGAAACGCTCGAGCAGAACCGTCATAGGTGAGCGTACATTGAGCATTGGTGAAACCATCATTCCTCTCCAGTGCGTGAGTGCCATAGACCTATGGATACGCTTATGAGCACAAACGTGCGCATGCCAAGTGAAACGCCAGCATGTGTTTGAACATACGTAGTCAACCTGTTGTCGCCAAGGCTCATGTCAGCTCTCTTTCGATTTGTCAAAGTCGTAACACAAATTGGTAATGCGTCGAAAGAACAAGCGCTGTGGAGCTTTGAATAAAGTGATGTGTCCTTCAACACATACCTCTTGGTATATAGCATATGGGCGCCAAATCCAATGAAGATCGCCGCCCTGGATATGGTTTAGAATATACAGAATGGGCGGGGGGTATTTTGTCAGCGTCCTCCCAAAAATGTTAAGGTTTAGCACCAAGGTGTATGTGTGCGAACCTTCATAGATCGCGGCCTGTTGACATGAGCGACATTGAATGAATTCTAGTTTTTCACTTCTGAACAAGGTTTCGGCGACATACCGCATGAAGCAGTAACCGACATCCCAGGCGATTACAGGGGCTGTGATGAGAAACCAGGCCGTGATCCACCAATACGTCTTGACTGCCATGCCAAGTGTAAGTGTATACTCGAATGGAAAAGGGTTCGAATGGAGAGATGTGATGAGAGACGGGGACAAGGGGAAAGCAGTGTGGGTAGCGCTGTTGTCCTGGCCGTGGGTGTTAGTCCCACGTTGCTTATATCGTTACCGCTGAGCTATTTTCAATGACGAGATGTCTGAATTTCGTAGAATATAACACGTGATGGGGCAAGCGCGGCTTGATGTTTTTTGATGTTCTAGAAGTTCATATTAATATTTTAAGTGGAATGCCACCACCAACGCACACCAGAAGCCAACATTAGTCGAAACTCGCATATAAATGGGCGTTACAGGCACTTTTTGTGTGTGTGAATTAGCGCCTGCCAAGAGATCTGATACATAATTAGCCACACATTTGAGGCGGGGGGGTTGGAGTTTTGAAGGTCCGTTTAATGTTCGCGATAGCATTGGGGTCGTCATTGGGCATCCTGTTCAAGCCCTGGGCCATATATAAGTACTAGTGCCTTGAAGAACAGCGCCAAGTGGAGCCGTAGCGTTCCAGGCCTACGGCCGGGGACGCCTCGAGGCGCCAATTAAGTCAAACCATCTGTAAGTACCTGAAAGCGAGCTTGTATCGATCTTATATGATTTCTATCCTTCGCTTAGATGAACTGCTGGGAAGCTTCGGAGAGGGTTGAGGGTGCTGGTGTTGTTTAGCTCGGGTCCTGAGCAGAGGCATTGACTTCCTCCGACTTATCCCCAATCCTGACAATCCTGACAGAACCCACATTCAAATCGACGACTGTTCTAGGTAGTGATTGTGATTGATTCACAGTCCCCGTCTTCCCTCTATTCACTCCTTTAGATAGTCACTGTCACTAATTGGGCAGGCCCAGATCATGGGGGGTAAGGCAAACACATACATTGTAAGTTTTACATATTGCAGATGTCGGCATACGTTTGACTCAATTACCTGTGGTTTGCCTGCGGTCCTGGTGCTTGGCCGACTTCGTGCCCGAATGACGCGACTCGTTATGAATTCCCCCCTCTCGGCTATCATGATGCCGCATGGTACCACTGCCATCAAGGCTGTGTCAATGTCAAGATTGAAATCTCTCAAATCTCTCACCCCTTGATTTGTCGCCGCCAGAGATTTTAACAATCTCACCGTCAACCGTGCCCGTATGAGTAAATGGCATGACAACGCTCTCTACAATCACCTGGTTTAGACAGTCCTATTCTGAGAGTCCCCCAAATATATCTTGACCAACTTATTTCAGGACGCGTACTGACGCCTTGTATATTGAGTGAAACTGGCCAAGAATCCCAAGGCTGGCCAAGACTGCGAGTCGGACACTTTGAAGGCTCCCATGCGGGTTACTTGTTTCGATGTTGTCAGCGGTGCACTGCTCGTGCGTGGATTGTGGCAGGCGGCGGCCTGCTGTGATGGCTCGTAAAATAGACCCCAATCACATTCGGAATGCACCAAAAAAAGCGGCCAACGATTTTGTCTCAGACCTCTTTGCGCTCGTAAATTGGTAGAGTGAGCTGGTGAGGACGGCTAGACGTCTCTGTATTCATCAGAGATACTGTCTGGACTATAGGTTTAATTCCACCCAGAATCAAACTGGTGATAAATATATACATCCTCTAAGTGTAGCTGTTTGAGGTGGGTGCGGGTTTCGCACCTGAGGCCTGTTTCAAGTGTAACGGGAGCTAACTGCGCCTGTTTCGTTGCTAGCGCAAAGTCCATTTCCCGCGACGACAGCCAAGGAGAAAACCTTGCTGGTTTGAATGTTGACTGCTGGATTTACTGAAGAACATATCGACATCTTGGCAGGGTCTGATTGGTCCTGATTTACCGCATTGCAAGATAGGCTGTCATCATAAGACGTGACCGGGCATTTATCCCGCCTTTTGTACTTTCAAAAACCCGGTTTCCGCCCTCGGGGATGGAGCTCAAGGCGGGACAAAAGGGTGGGGACACTGAATAGACTTGAATGATGATTATTTGTTCCAAGTGTGTACCTTGTATGGTGTGTAACGGACGTGCGTAACACCAGGCACCGGCAAGGCACCTTTGAATGAGCGTGAACACTTGACAGGGTCTATTCCACGAATGGAAATTAGGTGCGTCCTGTATATAAACCTTACAACCATTTGTCTTGGGACACAAACAGAGAAGCCCCGCTCCCCCTTACGCACCCCCTCCTGTCCTTGTGCTATCCCCTCCACCTGTACATCTAATCCACCATGCGAGTATCATTCCTCTTCGTCGCATCTATCATCAGCGCCGCCCTTGCCGCTCCCCTCGCCGTGGGTATCCCCCTACTACCTTATCTTCCGGTTGGCTGACAGATTTCATATGACTATAGATTCCTGATGGGGCTGCACCTATCGCTGTGAGTCTCTCAAAAAAATCTAGGTTTCATGTCATGCTCATTTCCGGCGTCGTTTTCAGAGAGCACAAACCGGTCCTCCTCCCTGGAAGCGGGAAGCTGGGGCCGCTCCAAATCCCAATTCTCCCTCTGACTGGAGGCGTGAAGCCGACGCTGCAAACCCATCTGACTGGAGACGTAATGCCGCAGCCGCAAATCCCTCGGACTGGAGACGCAAAGCCGAAGCCCAGCCTCGTGCTGAGGCAGATTGGAAACGTGCGCCTATACACCCTGAGGACCAGGTGTAGATATCTCTTGGCGTGACATTGTTGGATGTGTGATCATATGTGGAGGAGGGAGGTTCTCGTTTAAAGGTTTGCCAATCGTTCAGCATATGGAAGAGGGATGGTTGTATTTTTCGAAGGAAGTTATTGCAGGTGGTGAACACCGGGTAGGAGACCTTTGTGGGGGGGTTGATTGCGTCTGGTCTTCGGGTCCAAGATAGGCAGAGCAAGGGCTTTGTTTTATCCTCTCTATCTCTCTCTCCGCTCACATTGATTGCGAACATACCCGAGCATTCGTTGTCTTCCCAGAGGACCCTAGTCCTCGCTCAAGTTTGTATATATTCTCTACCCATTTCCCCCCCGTCTATACCTGTTGACCGCTGGCGTTAAATTTTTTTTGTAGCCAAAGTAGTATTTATATTTATACTGTCATTCATTTCTGCGAGTCGATGAGGATGTATGCTATAGTAGATACACTACCTCATACTGGAGGTTTAATGCAGGGTTTTGTCTGGTCTCTTTTAATCAGATCAGACTGAGGTTGCGCCATGCAGGGGCAGGACGTCTGCCGAAAATTGAAAGAAGTTCGATGGTGACAAGGAGAAACCTTTGTATTCTCGAGGGTAATATGTCTTTATCGAGCAACTCCCCAACATAAAGTTGTCAAGAGTTTACCCAGGCAGTCGTGGGCCTGTATGATTCAAGGGATTAACTTGCTACTCCGACGATATGACAGGCGAGTAGTTTCCCGTGTATTAGCGAAATAGGAGACCAGGATACTGTAGGAAGCCTTTCGGTACCATTGAATCCATGCATAACGCCGTGAGATCCAGTGTGGACGCCAAGGTTAATGTGCTGCGGAGGTTCAGCATTCTTATTTGATACAAATGCCACCTCTCCGTGATTAGATGATGATCACATTCAAATGTACTGTCGAGGGTGAGTTATCGAATCTTGAATCGGGGGGCCTTATTCCGTTTGGGCGGCCTTCTGTGCGCGAAGAGGAAATCAGAGAATGCCTCGTGTCTTCATTCCGCTCTCGACTAGAATCTCCTGGTCGGGGTCGGTGATGTGCGTGCGTATGAGATCAAGTACAGCATTTGTGAGTCAATCAAGTCAGCCCTCGGAGGGCACAGGGGATTCAGTGAATTGTTTTCTTGCCTTCAAAGGGCAAGACGATAGTAGAGACTCTTCTTGCAAGGCAGGAGTGCGCGTGTATATGGCCTGTCAGGTTAATTGAGGCTTAGCGTACATCCAATTCATAATGGACGGGGGAGAGTTTGTCGGATGGAGCAGAAGTCAGTTCTTCAAGCGCTCGAGTACGTGAAGGATGATGTTGGGGTTAATACGCGCGAGTAAGAAGCTTGTTGACCGCATGGTCGGTTTACATCACTCGTCAGGGTGGTGTTTCCCGACTCAACTCGGAATTTTCAGAGCAATCATTGGTAAAGAGGGGTTGCATTTTTTTATTTTTGGGCGAGGAACGGGACTTCCGGGCCGGTGATTCTGGGCCTATATTCATCCCCTTGTTTGTTCTTGAAAGTCATTTCTATCTTTTATGTTTCTCGATAGGAAGTCACGGTGAATATCCAAAGGGCAGGCCATTGTCTAGTTACTCACAGACGCCAGGCTCTAAGTTTATTATCTTCCCCCCACTTCATGATATGCCTTGACATGGCTTGCCTTGAGAGTGCGAGGCCGTCCTCAACTCGCTGAAAACTTGAGTCTCAGTTCCCTGGTTGGACTCTCCCTCTATAGGCCGCATTTCTATCTCGATACGTTTGCTGCCACTTCACGCCTTCTCCACTGTGGCAACCCCTCATAATGACTTCACACGCCAGGACGCTGGAGGTAAGTTTCGCACAGCCTGATTCTTCTAACTCATTCAACTTGTTCGTACTTAACAATACTTTCGTCTTGCAGAGTAAAGGTTCATTCTCGACATCAATCGACAGAGCTATCAATTGGTCAGAGTCCCGCTGATGCCGTCAAGCCCGCAGCGGATTGAATTGTGCCTTCCTCGTCGTAACGCGCAACAACTCCAATGGATCGTCCATATTCCGTACATCCGGCTACGACTTCCAAGTTGGTCCGGATACGAGACTGCCCATGTGGTACATGTGACGGGAAAGTAAAGCTTGACGCAGACCGGGGACGCCACTTTCTGCCCTTTTCTTTTCTTATGCTCTTGGAACTAAATACAAGGCCAAAGCGCCAAAGCAGCGCTCATAATAATGGCACACAAGGAACTGGCCTAGTTTGAACTGTTCGATCGACCGCTCTTGTTGCTCTGCCATCAGCTGAGGTGCGATTACCGGCCCCCACCACACTTTGGGACCACACTCTAGGAGCTTGGGCCGTTATCTCTCCAATCCACTGCCACCCAACTCAAAGCGCCCCGCCTCAGCGTTTTCTGCAACCATCCAGACCTCCTAGTGGGGCAATGTTGCTGTTTGGACCTCCCAACCCTGGCTGGCGAATCATTAACCTGTCCAACTAACAACACGCCCTTGCCCAGTCCTTGCCCCATTTCGTCGGCGTACCCCGGCACTTCCAGAGCTCTGTAACGACTATGCCTCGTCTATGGTTCTGCTTTTGCTACAGAATAATTCGATAGCTTAGGAGGAATTGAGCAGGTCGCGGTGAAGGAAGTTTACCATTGCTACCTTGCCCATGACCACCGCGCCATAATTGTGGAATAAGCACTGTTACGATAACTTGCGGGCTACCGGGGGGTACTCTACAGCCACTTCTTCTACCTTGCGGATAGTCCATGGGAGGAAAAGACCCCTCGATCTGAAGGCAGGAAATGCATGGGTTGACGCTCTGTGTCTGTTGTGTTCCCTCACGCGTCCCCAAACAACCTATTCAAAGAACTGTTTTCAGTAATCTTTGGAATTAGCATGAGGCTCTTTGCCTAGTAAATCAGCATATTATAAGTTATGTATGATACTCGAGATAATCCAACACCTATCTAAATCTTTGGGTCTACTAGACAGCTCTCGAGAACCCTTAGAAAATTCGAAGTGTGTGGGCTCAATTGGTGGGAAGGCAGCAGTCTCACAACTCAGAAAGTTCTCAAACACCTGAACGGCCTGAACAGTTTACTTTCCTCACCAGTGTGCTAATTCTCGGTCCGGCAACGGTCGGATCAGGGGCAGATGCCGTCGATCAGGTTTCCCATCATATGAATCCGCTCCGATAGCTGGTCTATTCCCCTCCGGAACTTCAAAGCTTCACTACCCAATCGTTCGACGCTGCATTCGATTGGCTACTCTGGGTGGTGTGACAATTGGTCCGTGCTGGTCACTGTTGACATTATTCAGACAGGTCCAAATCATGGGGGCCATACATTGCATTACAGATGTCGGCACATGCCCGGTCTGGTTACCTGTGGTTTGCCTGCGGTCCTGGGGCTTGACCGATTATGTGCCCGAATGTACGCAACGTCCCCCCTCTCTCGGCCGTCGTGCGAGACCGCATGATACACTACACTGCTGTCAATACTGTGGCGGTGTTAAGATCCAGGAGATCTCTCTCCGCTTGATTTGTTGTCACCAGGTTTTACCAATCTCTCCCCGTCAATTGTGCCCGGGCTCGGTATGAATGGCATGACAACGCTGTGCAATCACCTCTTTTGGATTCTACCATCCAAATATGCCTTGACCAATTTATATATATCAGGACACCAGCAACATTTGTACAATCGGTGAAAACTGGCCAAGGTTCCAAGGCCGGTCCAGACTGCGGGTCGGGTGCTTGGAAGGTCCCTTTCCACGCGGGTCACTCGTTTCGATATTGTCAACGGTGTATTGCTTACGCACAAGTGGTGGCCTATTGTGTGACACCTCGTAGCAAGCCACAATTGCATTTGGAACGCACGAGCGACCGACGAATTTGTCTCAGACCCTCTTGTATCCGTGAATTGGTTCAGCGAATTCGAATGGTGAGAAAGGCAGGATGTCCTTGGGGTCACCGGAGATACCTCCCGTTAGTTTATCGACTTAGCCCCAAGCAGAGCCCAGGCTGGCAATTACTTTGTACATTCTCTTGCTGTCTGGGGCAATTGTGGGGCTGTCGCATCTGAGGACGATTTCAGGTGCTCTCGAGGTCAACTGCACTTTACAGTCACTCATTTTTGTTCCAGCTACAAAGCCCGCTTCCCCCAAAGGCAACCAATGAAAATTCTGGCAATGCTGAACGTGAATTGCTGATTCTGCTGAAGGACGTATCGACCTCTTGGCAGGGTCTGATTATGATTAACCGCACCGCAAGATAGGCTCCATTTGTCGCCGCAGTGGGGCTGTCATCAAAGACGTGACCAGGCTTCGTCCCACCTTTTGTATACACTCGAATGCCCAATTCCGTCCTCTAGTCGGGACAAAAGGGCAGACGCCGAATATAATCGAATGATCATCAATTGTCCAAGCGGTGTACCTTGTTGGAATAAGGGATTTCATCGCGTATATAAAGATCCCTTCCCTCCCCTTACTAACCCCCCTCACATTTCCTCCGTGCTATTCTGCCCATCTTTACATCTTATCATTATGCGAGCATCATTCCTCTTTGTCGCAACTATCATCGGCGCAGCCCTTGCAGCCCCCCTTCCCGTGAGTATTCCCTCTCCTACTCCACCCCCAGTTGATTGATAAACCTCGTATTATTCGTGTCGCTTTCAGAGAGCAACCCCCCCTGCCTGGAAACGGGAAGCTGAAGCTGCCCCAGCTCCTATTACTCCGTCTGACTGGAGGCGCGAAGCCGCCGCTGCAAACCCATCCGATTGGAGGCGTAATGCCGCAGCCGCAAATCCCTCGGACTGGAGACGCGCCGCGATAGTCCCTGAGGATCAGGCTTAGATTTTCATTGGCGCGCCCTGATTGGATGTCTGTACGATCACACATGTTTGAAGGTTTTTTGATTGGTTGGTTAAGCGCATGGGAAAGAGAGGGTTGTATTTTTTTTTCGAAGGCATTGATCGTTTGTGGCGTGGGTGGTGGATGTTGGTAGGAGCTGAGTGTGTCTGGTCTTCAGGTTCAGGATCAGCAGGGCAAGGACTTTGTTTCGTTCTCTCTCTCCCCGATCACACCGTCGCGAAAATACCCGAACTTTATTCATTGTCTTCTCAGAGGATCTTTGAAGCTTGTTCAATTATGTATATATTCCTACCCGTGCGCTGGCGTTAACTTTGCTTGTAACCAAAGTAGTATTTATATCTATATACTGTCATTCATTTCTGTGGATTGGTGAGGGTGCGTCCTGAAGACAAACTCTTCCCCAAGCACGCAATCTTGTGTGGTTCTTATCAGGGCTCTCATCACCGACAACCGAACAGGGAAATAGGATTCCAAAGTGTCAGAACTGGTCAGAGGGTAGGGGCGGCGACAGCATCGATATGCAGGGGTAGGACGGTTGCCGAAGATTGATATAAGTGGTGGCGCGAGGAGATTCTGGGTCAAAATGTCTTTTTCAAGTAATTCTCCAGTTTTCTCGGACTTTGAGTTGTCCTTGAAGTACGATCTGTCCCAGGCCGTTGTGGGCCTGTGTGATCAAAGGGAATAGACTACTAATCCGATAGAAAGACAGGCAAATAGTTTCCCGTGTCTTGGCGGGGGAAGGGTAGCAGACTTTCGGGTTGTGCTAGCTGTTGCTTTCAGTGCCACTGTGTCTAGGGTAGCCGCCGAAGGCAAGGGTATTCAACTTCCTTGTCAATAGTGTTTGAAACGAATGTCACCTCCCTATGATAGATGATGATCACATTCAGTGCTCAATCGAGGGTGATGGGGTAGAGGGTTGGAATTTTTCGGCCCTGTTCCGTTTGAACGGCCTCCTGCATGGAGAGAAAATCAGAGTGCCTCATGTCCTCTCATGTCCTCATTCCGCTCTCGACTAGGATTTCTTGGCTCTTGGGGTTGACTTAGTCGGTCTTGGGTCGGTGATGTGAATATATCACAGTACAGCATTTATGAGCCAATCATGTGAACGCTCGTGTGAGGCAATTGTTCGTGAACGAAGATGTTTGGAGACAAGACGATAATAGACTTTTATAGGGGTATGACCTGTCAGAGAACCAGAGTGATCATGACATAGCGTGCATCCATTTTATACTAGACAAGGAAGTTTGTCGGAGGGAAAGGAGTCGGGTGTTGTCATTGGCCA
>QFDT01008187.1:0-13739 GCA_003315915.1 Macrolepiota dolichaula | reverse complement strand
GCTCGGGCCAGTAATGCCACTTCCGCACCGACAATGCCACCGGACCCACCGGACCCACACCGGCCCCCCCGCAAATGGCAGCACGTGAATTGAAATCTCGTCGCCACTGAAGTCAGTGTTGCACTCCGCTAGTCCTGTAGAAACGGTTCCTACGTTACCAGCCTGAGGCCGGGGAGGGTTTCGGCGATTGCGATGAGACCAATAAATATACAAGGCGATATTGTAGCTTGAAGTTGACCTTCGAACCGTGACACCTAGTAGTACACACAGAGTCCGTGGTTGATCTAGTATCTCTTGATGGACGAAAGCGATCATTTGTGAAGTTGACCACACATTTTCAGAGTTTCATACACTCTGTGGCAGTTGATCGAAACTGCCACCATCCGAGATACAAGTTGGGCACAAGGGTAGTGTATTAGTGTGGAATTTCTCGGATTATACATCAAGGGTATTCCGGTGTGATTCCCCTGTCAAGTGTATAGTGATATCTCCACGATAGACAGTAGACAACATCATATCATATCATACCACATCATCTATCCTCGTTACACAATCACACCCATCTCTCAAGTCACCTGCCTACTGGTGGATCTGATCCTTAGCCGGAATCTGGTGCAGAAACAACAGAAACATATAGCATTAACCACAACGAAGTAACCCATAATTTACCGTAGATTCTTACGACTTGCCCGTGCCAACATTCCCTAGATCCAATATATCATGATGCCTCTACACCATTTATCTATTTTTCTGGAATGAACCTCACACTCATAAATCTACACCTAACTCCAACTGGATACAAAGAGCATCATCAGGCGCAACATCTCCAACAAAAAGAACCAAACGTCTAAATCCATCAATTATCAACGCTTCAGATTACTAGCACACCGCAAAGAATAATGGTTATTCCCGCTGTTGATGGTAGTTCCACCGTTGGAACTATCGAAGCCATTTGCATTGACGAGCCTAGCATTAATGCCAGCTCCGGTGACACCACTTTCAGCACCGATAGTGCCACCAGATTCTTCAGCCCCGTTTCCGGAAGCGGCATTTAAATTGATATCATTGTCACTGAAGCCAGAGTTGCCCTCTGCTGGTCCAATAAAGACGGGTCCTATGCCACCGGACTGAGGATAGAACGCTGAAGGACAGCGCCAGCGAAGATTGCAGTGAACAAAACAACGAAGAATACTTTGGCGTGCATCGTTTGGGCTTCAAAAAAAGAAAATTTTTTTGACCGTTGTTCAGAAACTGATACGAGTCTGTGGTTGGCTGGGTACTTACTGGTTGGGTTAGGAGTAACTTTTTGTGAGGTTAACCACCCATTTCCCTTCCTTTTTATATGTCTCGTGGTCGTTGATTCGGGCCAAGTCCACCAGAAAATGGTCGGGCACAAGGGCAATGTGTACCGAGCCTCTTGGAATTTCTCAGATCAAAGCGAGGTGCAATTCTCCTGTCGGATGTGTATTTGAAATTTGGCGCTGGGGAATACTGACGGTCAAGAGCCCGGGGAGGCAGCGAGCTTTGTAATTTTATGGTGTAGTGCAGGTAAATTGGCCACGCGAGGCACCTAGTAGGTAGGTGATGGTGATGGTGATATAGGATCATGGTCTGATGATGTATCTACGTAACGTCCTCTGTACTCTAGATCCAAATATTATAAATAAATTAATCTAATCTATTTTCTGTGAGTCTATTCCGCTCGTAGCCGTTCAGCTCTCCCCATAACGGTGAGAAGGGCGAGCAAAGATACTACCCGAGACAGCTATTGGTGGTATTTGCACAATAAGTGATATCGTTGTATCGTCTCACAGAAGCCGCACAGTCATTTCTGTTTCTGAGGCCGCCATGCAAAATATACCGTGGAGCTTCTCTTGTACAGAAATTGCGGCAGATTTTCAAAGACGGGTGAGTGTGAAAAACTGCTCCACATCTCCCTTGCAGATCGGGCGTTTACCGGGAAAAAAAAAACCTCCAACTCTCGCAACTGTCGCGGTTGTACAGTATAGCAAGAACTCCAATCTTAAGCGCCATACACCTATACCAATCCGAATCCCGAACCGATAATAGGAGTGATGCTAACATGTCCCGATATGTTGCTGTACTGGGCTATATGACCTACCCAACCTTGGATATTTTCCAAGTTGGCGCTTACTGCCTGGGTAGATAAGCGTTTATAGGGCTTCCATTAAACGATAGCTCCAAGGTAGATAGTGCTCGGTTGTAGAAAAAACATATTCAACGATTGATGATTCGTCATTACATTTGTCTTCATGGCGCTGTTCCCATAACAATCACCTCGCAAGGTACGTTCAAGAATCAGCCATCTTACCCACCCACTACAAAACGTCTTCCAAACTGCGCTCAAGGGTGATGGTTGGGGGGGGGTTAAAGTTGCCCCAAGCTCATAACCACCAGCGTCAATCACACACATTGGTACCCGGAAAATCGGACAATATCAACATGAGCTAGTATTTTTTCAATTTCAAAGCTCAACCCACGATCCCCTGTATTCATATTCTTAGGAGAACAGCCAAGAATCACCAGTGCTCTTTTTGAAACTCGGAATATGCTCTTGACATGTAGAATTGGGTTAGAACGCTCGGGATGCTGTTGAAGATATCACAAGGAGGCCGATAAGTTGTCTCTGCGCTTAACGGTGTTCCGGGCGTTCCATATTAGGTCAAATCTATCTTGAAGGCCAATCAATATATATATATGGTATTGCTGGGCATTGAGGGTGGTGCTAATGGAAGGGACGCCAAAGACTCGGAAGGTAATACCGCCGCTGGCGGTGTTAGTGATACTAGAAATGATATGGTATCGTATTAGTGATATGAATTTCAATGGCTGAGGATCCAGCTCTACTTGGAGTATAACCCCATTTTTTTTGGTACGGTCCTTGTAGCTTGTGGTCGTACAGTATACACTGACGCCAAACACACAAGAATGCAGCTTGATAAACTTACTGGAGAAGAAAGCAGCCTTCGAGACTTGAATGAAATATACCCGGGATATTTAACGCCCCAAATGAGACCTTGACGCTTGAAATTAGGCAAGATCCGAGCTTCCAACAGACTAGAAGATTTAATTTACCATTCCCAACAACAACCAACATCATCGCAAGTTATAGATACACCGAATGCCAATTTTAATTGTTTTTAGTGCCACTCCGATCTCCAAGCGACACCAGAAGCCTCGAAGAATGATCTCTAAATATCACGCGCAGCAACACATACTAAATCAATGACATTCCTCCCATGAGTTCAACAATCAAGTAGCACTCGCTGATGGAATGATCCGAGGACTGAGTACTGATTCCTGAGATTTGTTCTTATACGGCTCTTCGGAAGGTAGAGGAAGTCGGAGTGAGTCGTGTACCGTTTTCCGTCCACACCTAATGCATAACTCTTCGCGCCGTGCACGGAAGGGTGTAAACCCCCCAAAGAATGTTTAGCTCGATCATCCCGCCTTTCCCGGAGACTTCGGATAAAGTGTGCCACTTTAAGACGAGATTGCCCTTGAACTCCACAAACCTGTGCACTACAAGTCACCCTTGGTTAGCCAAAATTAGTGTGTTGCGTGCGCATGAACTAGCAACATGATGTATATATCACGTCGGTTGGCAAGGAACGCAGGTTTCATTCCGGATCTCAAAGGTCCATCCCCCCCCCACGTAAGCGCCCAAGATTTCAGGGTGCTGCACAAGAATAGATCAGTAATGAATTGACCTTGAACTCGCTTCAGCGCCCTGGAAGATATGTCCCCTCGAATCACAACGGGTGTACTGTATTCCAAGCAGTATGCACTACAACACGCGCGCGCAGACTCCACACAAATCTTCAAGACATCAATCAAGCACGCCATTCAAGCCTTGGCACCGGCCGTTAATGGCGGCACACATCCATGCACAACGGTCAATCATGCCAAGTGTAATAATATGAGTGTCCTAAATGACATCTCCCAACACCCCAAACAACCATTTCTAGATAGACTCAGTCACGAGGCGGTGTTTGTTCGAACACACGGAACAGAAACACACCTCAAAATAAATTTATCACATACTGTATATCATATTAATCAAACGCGCGCCCACAAGAAGTCATGTGTACACTACATCGCCAAGAACCAATAGTAGTAGTGTTAATACGAGGACAGTCCAAAGTGTAGTAACACACACCAACAATCAGAATGTGCCCGTCAGAAGCAGACAACTAACCGATCTCCCTGGAGAAGAGTCCGCACACACATACATACCGGGTCACACGGGGGAACGTTCTTCGTCTTCGATTTCCCTGGGCAAAGGGAGCCACATCTCTTCATCGGTAAATCCCGAACTTTTGATACGTCATTCAAGGAAAACTGATTCTCATACAATCAAATATGACACGCGACGTTGTTTTCTTGAGGGTGATCTTTACTGGAGATCACTTCTCAACTAAAAATACGTTGCGCACACTTAGCGGGGGGGGATGAGAAAGGCAAATGTGACCCCTTATCTCCCTCCACAGACTGTATTCACACGGTGAGGTGATCAAGGCTAAAGGGATGGGGCAGGGGTGACCTGTTATTGGAGTTTTTTGGGTGGTGATGCCAAAGTGTGCTTGCGACATGCTGCGAAGCGGGTAAAGAAAGTTCCGGAATATTCTAGAGATCATTTGTGCAGCTGTGCTTTACACCCCCTCTTTTTTTTTTTGCCTACTTGTATTTCATCGAGCAAGTAGTACATCAGTTCATACACTTCGGAGGCCTCGAAAATATCTTTCAGATCATTTGATGCAACAATAATCAAATAATTACAATTATCAACTTGAAAACCTACATACTGGAATATCGATGCATGAAGGGAAAAAAAGTGACTACACAAACACCAGAAATGCGTGTATATACATAATCATTTGACACACGAGTCCAGAGAAAAGTCTCAAGAAACAGGACGCTGTTGTTGTTGACACAAAAGATTCACAATTCAAAAAGGGATAAACATGGTCAACAGAAGGGCAAGAGGAGAATGAAGGGGTCGTGGGAGTGGGGAGTGAAAATGTAAACAGGAAGTGGTATATTCTTCAACTCGTCAAAGAAAAGGCAAAAACTCCAACAAGAAAAGCACTCTATTATCATCATCGGAAAAAAAATATCTACACATACAAAAAAAGTAAAAGAAAGGGTGGGGGCAAAAGAGAATCAAAAAAAAATCAACACTCCCAATCCCAAATCCCAAATAGAAAAAGAACCCCCACTCACCAAAAAAGAAAACAATGTTATAAAAAAAGTAGGGGAAAAAAAGACCAACCCAGACCACACACACACAACTCCCACTCAACTATTCCCCAACATCGTCACATACGTCTGCCCCATCGCCCTAGCACTAACATGCACATGCTTCGGGTTCGTCGCCTCCGTACACACCTCAATACCCTTTACCCACGGATGCTTCATCACCTCCTCAATCGTCCATCTCTGCCTTGGGTCCGGTTCCAACATCTTCCTAATGAGCGGACGACACTGCCTCGGATTCAGATTATTAATCGTCGGCGGACACGCGGACACGGTAGGCGAGGGGTTAGAGCACGCAGCAGCATACGCAGCATACATCTGATCCTG
Source organism: Macrolepiota dolichaula (assembly GCA_003315915.1). Classification (NCBI taxonomy): domain Eukaryota; kingdom Fungi; phylum Basidiomycota; class Agaricomycetes; order Agaricales; family Agaricaceae; genus Macrolepiota; species Macrolepiota dolichaula. The sequence goes on along the minus strand of QFDT01008187.1, from coordinate 8,135 downwards.
ACCCGGTTGCGCAGCTCGCCAAGGAAGCTCCTGGAAATGCAGACAATAGTAGACAACCCCACAAGCCCAAATATCGACTAGCCGCGCATCGTACGCTAGAGATCGAAGACACAGGAGGTAGGAAGGAAAGGGGTTATATGATTAGCCTTGAGAGAGAGGTGAGCTCTCATGACGAGCTTACGTTTTCCCAAAAATTGTTCTGGTGCAATGTACGGCTCGCTACCACAAAGACCAGTCGACATGTGCACAGTTGCTTCCCAGGGTAACCGGTAGACGGTAGACGCTCCATAGTCTCCAATCTGCGTCATTGGATATTTGGATCAGCTAGGGGCCCTTCATTTCCGAGGATCAGACGGGGGCTATACCTTGAGGTTCCCTTTGGAGTCAAAGAATAGATTTTCTGGCTTGATGTCACGGTGTGCGACACCCTGGCTATGGAGATACGAAACCCCGCTGAGGATCTGGCGGAAACAACATTCGACCTCGCTGGGACTCATACCCCTATATAGAAACAACAAGTGTGTTAGCTATCTTGGCACTAGACAGCAGATGACCGTAAACGGTAAAAGAGACGAATCGATTGTCGAAAAAATAGACGCGGACACTTTGTGTCATGTTTTGTTTCGGAAATTAAAAGATGTGGGCCAAGGAAACTTGGCGGATCATGGACGAGGATGCGAAGCCAGGGAAAGAGAAAGAAACTCACCCTCTCTTGATGGCAGCGTAGAGATCGCCGCCTGGACAAAATTCCATTACCTCGCACCAGTGCATGCTCTCATCCTGCACAAGATCGACCGTCTCTACGACATTGGGATGATGTAGAGTAGAAGAGATGCAGAATTCAGCAGTGAGCTTCTTGACGTATTCCTTTTCAGACTCGTTCTTGCGGCGTTTACGGAACTCCTGTGAGGTTAAGCGAACAATGTCGGTGAGTACCGGATCTAAAGAAGGAGCGATTTATGCGCGGGGGAGGGAGAGGGGTGAGGGGGGCTCGTCATGATGTAGGAAGTGACGCTGATCTACCACGATACAGGGAAAAAGGACCCTGAAGATGTGGGAGAGAGAAAGAGAGGGAACGGGAGGAGGCGAGTTGATATAAAATGCAGGGCGCACTTACTTTAACGGCATACCATTTCTCCTCACTCCTATCCCATTTGTGTGCCAGACGAACAACACTGGTAGCGCCCTTGCCAATGGCGACCCGCTGACAGACACCATACTTTTGCGTGAGACTAGTGGCACTGTCCCCAGCTGTGCTCTTTGCCTTGACAAAATCGCCGGCATCCGAGTCAGAGCGTTTGGACGATGTGGAGCGCTGAGAAGACTTGCGACTGAGCTTGGGACCAGCTGCGAGGAGATCCTTGAGGTTGAACTTGTGTCCATCGCCCTTATCGCTGTGGACAGAGGCAGGTTTGTTCTTGGGTGGGGCGGGAGAGTCCGTGGCGGGCGGGGCCTTCTTCGAAGATCCGCCAAAGCCTAAGAGTTTCCCTCCGGATACACCGGCGGACATACTCCCTGCACGGCTTGTTGGGCGGCTCGCAGGACGACTTGGAGGGCGGCTTGGGGGGGCGCTTGGACCCCAGTCGCTGTCGACGGGGGATGGAGCGATGGGGGAGGATGTGCTGGAGAGGATGGAGGGGGAACGTAGTTTTTGCTGGTGATGGTTATGTGTGATATGCTGATCTGAGCTGGAGGATTCTGAAGGCGAGCGGGTGACGATGAGTTTGTGAAGAGAGGACTTTGGGACGGCATAGTGGTTGTCTTGAGAGGGGATTGGATGTGGTGGGGGGTGACTATCAGAGTCCTGGCCGTCGAGGTCAGCTTCTGTAGCGTCGAGGATGGCCATGGGAGCAGAGGTATGTAGTAAACAGGAAGGACAAGTGGGGATGAGGAACTTATATGTTCATGGTGGACACGTTCCAGAGGCGTTGGCTGAGGTTATAGAACAGATCAGGTTGAGCGAGAAATTCCACTCTGGCGCTGACACACCACCACGTGCTATTCCCCTCCCGTCTGATCGCCGACCTCACCGAACACCGGCCCAGCACCCCGTCCATCCCCCCGAGCTCTCCTCAATGGCGAAAATCCCGCGTCTTTTATCCACGCTTTTTTTTTATCACTTGATCATAACGGACTACTGGTGGCTGAACACCACTCCACAGCTCTCCAATTTATTAAATCTCGTCCTCGGGGGTCTCGTACCCCAGACCGAGTTTATCGGCCCCCATCCAACCGCTCGTTTTTTCTACTTTGTCAGAGTTGTTTCCGCCAGTGGTAGTCGTCAACGGACGGGGATATCAAACGATAACACTCGCGTCGGCCGTGGCAAACCCACATCAATTGCTCTCAGTAGTTCGCATCAGTCTGATGGCACAGTTAGCCTCAGTCGACTGTCAAAGTCGCATCCAACATCGTGTCATAAATGCGTTATATTAGATCTGGTTACCTACTCATTAAATACACGGTCCTAAAGACCTGGTAACCCCTGCCTACGCTCAATGTGATCGATGTCATTTCATGAGAAAATAATTAATTTCTTTGAGAGAAAACGTGGGCACCCTCCTTTATACCTCCATCACAATCAGGGACTCTGCATCCAGCTGTGGAGACGAGATGCAAACCCCAATCCAGGTGATATATGACACTACCAACTCCGCTGCCTCGAGTACGGTAGCTCGTCCTTACCCGTACACTAATCCCGTTCTCTTCGTCCGTTTCGGATCCCTGGGAGCCCCCGGCCTCCGTTCAAAGAAACAATAACATTGGGTTCTTGTTTTCTTGCACGTCTCGAGAGAAAAATTGTTCTAAATACATCCGTGTGATCTTGCCAAGCGGTGGCAACCGTGGTTAGGCTTCAGGCTTAAAATAGAGTCCCCCGGCCAGGTTAGTCGTCTTTGGTTGTCTCCTTCCAGGTAAATGTATGTCGTAATATAACCCGGTGTCGTGTGTAATGATTCGCCCCGAGTTGTATGTACAAAGGGCTGTCACTTGATCTCATAATCCGGCCGACGGTAAATATCTGCAAGGTAGCGGCATGTGTATTATACTATGTCGAAGGCCCGTTGAGTAACTCTGACCCCATAATGCGCATACTGGTGCTTTACCGACCCGAGCGACGAATGTGGCCCACCCCAAGACCCGAATGTTTAGACGCTCTCAGGTCCGGATCGTCCATATGCACAGTCTAAGAATACTTTGACCTGTCCGCCACCGTCATGGTATTAACATAGTACCCAATGATCACCGTATCCCACAGAGACGATAAGATAACGCTACGCACATGCACAGGCCTGCATTGTGTTCTAATGAGGCGGCGGCGGTGGAGGTAAAATTATCCTCCCAAAATACTCCTTCCAGACAACCCCCAAAAGAAGAGAGATATGATATATTTGTTGAAACAAATACGGAGTATATCTACGAAAACCCTCTGCATCTAATCACATCGAGAGGACCCTGACTGAAAAATCGCAGGTCATATTCTATTTATAGGCGCTGTATGTATATGCGGATGCGGATCAAATTGTTGGACTTTGCCTTGTGTACCTGAGAATCAGCGTGGAGCCCGTTCGAAACAAGAATCTAAGCCTTCCTCATGTGCCTACTGGCTGTGAATAGAACTGAGCCATAGAATCACTTTTACCGAGGATAGATATCCCTGTCCTCGCCTCAGATACCGCTTAAAGTGATTCCACGCAAAGAACACCAGCCTGCAGGCCCCCATAGAACAGTCAACACATTCATGCAGGTGTATATGAGTGTGTTTCCGTTACGCTTCCGAGATTCCGCGTCATACCACGCCAACTGGCAGGAGTACACGTACTCTATGAAAAACACGAAACGGGGTGCTCTCGTCACAGCCTGCGAGAGTTTGAAGCAGTGTATGCACTGACCCGTGTGCGTCTTGGGACTGAGCCAAATCGATTCATCAACGGACAGCGCTCAAAAGTCCTTGCAACTACGTATCTGTAGGATTCTAGCTACACGCACAAACGAGCAAGGGAATCCTCGAAATCGTGGTGAGATGAGGGATTATCGGCTTATTGTTGTTGACATCACTGGTTTCCTTCCTCCAATCACAATTGCCGGAATAGATGGGAACATGCACAATGACGCCATGACGATCTTCACACAGAAGGTAATTCTTTGTCAAATTCGGCGGGCGGGGGGAGCTTGGTCCTCACCGAAGCCGGTCGGAGTTTCAATAAACTATACAGCTCTACCAAACAAGGTTCCAAGTGGCTTCGTTACGTAAGCTCACACCACCCGGGGGGATTCTGTTGAGGAGACACTTGTATCGACGTTATCCTCAAGACCAAGGTGAGCCCAAATCGCCGTCCCGCCGCCATACAAAAACACGCTAACACTTCCCCTCATCCACAGACCCGAAACGAACGATGGGTGAGCAGCTTCCCTCCCCGTTATCCCACAAAAAACTAACAAAACATCAGTCAACCTCCGTTCCCAAAAGCGCCTCGCCGCCAGCGTCGCCGGCGTCGGCAAACGTAAAATCTGGCTCGATCCCGCAGAGCAGGCTGAGATCGGCAACGCCAACTCGCGCACACACGTCAAGAAGCTCATCAAGGATGGCCGTGTGATCATCAAACCCACCACCGTCCACTCTCGTGCTCGCACACAGCTCCTTTTGGCTGCGAAGAGGAAGGGAAGGCATACTGGACCTGGTAAGAGGAAGGGTACTTCTGAGGCTCGTATGCCTACCAAGGTGCAGTGGATGAGGAGGCAGAGGGTGCTCCGAAGACTGTTGAGGAAGTACAGAGATTCGGGCAAGATCGATAAGCACCTGTGAGTCTCCCTCTTCCTTGTCTTGGTTGTAATTTCGTGTTGGGGTGGATTGTTGGTGGGGATTTATCAAATTTTGTTTAAATACTAATGTTACCCTACCCCAGTTACCACTCCCTTTACCAAAAGTCAAAGGGTAACGTCTTCAAGAACAAGCGTGTGTTGATGGAATTCATCCACAAGGCCAAGGCCGAGAAGAACCGTACCAAGGTCCTCTCCGACCAAATGGAGGCCCGCCGTGTCAAGAACAAGGTGCGTTTTTGAGTCTGGAGTCATCCCTAATCCCCATTCCCGTTCTCACGCCAATTATTCAGGCTATCCGTGAACGCCGTGCTGCTCGTATTGCAGAGAAACGCCAGGCTCTTGTCGCTATCGAGCACGAAGACGCTCAGGAGTAAACTCTCGGGATTTCCAAATGTCGTACAGTGTCCTTGGTCTCCCGGCCCCACGCGCCCCATGCATGCATCCTTTCCTCGCCCCTTGTCCTTACACACACATAACACTCCCATATGTACTATCCATATGCTCCTTGGGAAAGATTATGCGCTCATGTCCATGCTCGTCCTCTACCTAATGAAAGCCCTTTCAAACTGCTTTGGGGTGCGTCATTGAGTGGTGCATTGAATCAGGCGTTGGTTGCATTGCTGGACGGTTTCTTGGCATTAGCGAGAGCGCCCTGATAAGAGCGAGTAATATTTGCTGTTTCCGACTTGAGATGAGTCAAACGACTTACACAGCCATTCCAAGTTTCTATTGCGCCTAATTCACACAGCTTGTACAGTTACTTATATACATTGTCCACTCACAAGGTATGGCAGCTTCAGGCTCAAAGCTTCATTCTCGTACCTCTAACTGTGGGTAAGTCGATACCACAAGTCATGAACTCTTAGGGCTCTTCTTACTCTGGGGAACCAGTATGGGACAATGTCTTAATTCCTGGGCGAAGCCGAAGGAGATAGTGGATCCTCGAGTGACTGGATCTCAACAGTCTAAGAGTGATCATACTTTGAAGAGGCAGAACCAGCAACGGGGAGTTGTCGGTAGTAATAACAGGCAGTCGCCGAGCAGGATAAAGGCGAAGATGCGAGCGACAACGTCGTTTCAAGGAGACTGGTCTTTTTGAGGGGTTGGAAAGTGGTCGATACTTTTTTTTTATGTACGATTTTCTAGGGGTCATTAGGGTGCGGGCGGTACCTAGTAGCCCTGTGAGTGGGTGGTTGTTTTGTTTTGTTTTGTTTTGTTTTGCACCCCCTTGACTATGGGCGGGTGTGTTATCGAAGAGTCAGATTTACGTGATACATCGAGGGGTTGCCATTTCATGAGATCGTTCTTCAATTGTTGTTGGATGATATATCTTTTGTGATAGGGTGATGAGGGGGGAGAACGGCTACAAGAGGAAGGGACTTATGAAGACAGATTAGATTAGAACATAGACCTGGACCTATGTTTACGTAGACTACGATGCAATGTCGTGGCTACGGGATGAACAATCTTACCACCTTGTACCACACCATCATCGTTGACACTACGCTTTGCTTGAGCGTAGTTGTCGCTATTGCTCGCGAAGCCAAATCACCTGCACTACAACAGAGTGGGTGTTCATTAATGTAACACAGCCACTTGGGTTCCAAATGAAGGTGTTCTGAACGATTGGTGAGTGAAACTAGAAAATCTCTCATGCTTCAGTACATTTACCCCAGAATTTACCAAGTACTTATCATGAGGCCACAAGAGTGGACCCAAACACGACTTCTCGGTGCCATTGTTTTGTCGAGGGGAATTGGATGAGTGCCTTTTCGGGTACACTTCAAGTTGTGTGCGTATTCTCCCCTTGTTGTGTTCACCCTTTCCGTGTTGATTCCAGAATCTAGTTTTTACCGATAGTCTTATTGGGGGTCATGTCGTTGGTGATAGCATCGCCCTTCCATTAACGACGTCGCGTTGCACCTCAGCCAAAACCTTGTCAGTATCGAGAAGCGAGTCACCCAGCCATCTCTCGTGCTATTCCTCCAAATTTCATAGCTCTGATGGCTATTTTCCGGGTGTTCGGAAATACTAGGTTCTGGTTCTCAGACATGGAACAGATGAACGAAATAAGGAAAGGATATGATACGAAGCACAACACGAGGCGTACCTGAAAAGCTCGCCAAACTTGAACCTTCCCCAGAAGAAACGATAGCGCTAAGAAGGTACTTTAGTTACGTACGTTGAGCCAGTGCGACTTCCTAGGCGTACACCGGCACCATTCACAATGGAAAGATGAAGAAGGGCCTAGGGGGCTCACTCCAGCAATGTACCGGAGGTACATTTGAGTAGAGGTAAACGACAACTATACCTTATACACTATCGTTCACTAATCAAAATGGGCTTCTCACAGCTTCAAACCAATATTGTCATCCTATTGCTCCAACCCCGGGTGAGGCGAGAAGACTTGAAGGGTTGCGACTCGTCATCCTTAACCACTCTCGAAACCATGTAACAATCAACTACGCACTATGCATAGGGCAATACAATCAACAAAACCAAAACCACAGAACAGAGAAGTACTATGTCATAACTCAAGGGAAAGTATTTCCACTGTTGCTGATGTCTCCACTACCGATAGTGCCTCCACTACCGTTGTTGTTTCCACCGCTGTTGCTTCCGCTGTTGTTGTTGCTTCCACCATTGCTGCTACCCCCACCGTTGATGTTACTTCCACCGTTGGAGCTGCTACCTCCGTTGTTATTGTTACTGTTGTTGCTGCCGCTGCCGCTGTTGGTGTTACCGGTACCTCCACCACCAGTGCTAGAGGTGCTACCTCCGTTGGCGAGACCTCCGAACCCATTGAGGCCGGAGTTGACCCCTCCCGAGACCAATGAGCCTATACCGCCGCTTGGTACTTGAGGGGCAGGAAGGGCTGCGGTAAAGACTGCGGTGAACAGGACAACAAAAAGTGCTGTAGTGCGCATAGCTTGGATTATGTGTCTGGCAGCCCCAAGTCAATATATAGCGTGAATGCGCGGTTGACTGGATACTTACTGTTAGAAAAAGGTGAGTTGGCAGATTACTGTGAGGTTATTCACGCTTTTCCTGCCCTTTTATATGTTCACAGGTAGCGGTTCAGGTTAACCCAGTCACCAGAAAACGTTCGAGCAGAAGGGTCATTCGGGTCACCGGACACAGTTGCACACAAAGGTAGTGTGTCTAATTTTTCTCAAGTCCTCAGATGACTCTGGCCGAGTATTCTGACATAATTCCACCAGTCAAGATAATGGCAGTTCTACTTATGATAACACGATCATAGGAATGCGACCTGTGATCGGGCGAGGTGAGAAGGTCCGAGTGTAATACCCGAT
>QFDT01008186.1:0-16846 GCA_003315915.1 Macrolepiota dolichaula | reverse complement strand
ACAAGGGCAACCTTCGCGGGATTCCTGGATTCTGCCAAGTTGCCATTTTAGCGCCAGTCTCCTGAGGGCTGGGTGGACTCTGATTGATTAATGAAGTATCGGGTCTCTGCTGGATCTCTTTGCCCGGGCGTCTGACTTTGACGTGTGGATATTACCTACTCTGACCTTCACTGCTTCTCTCTGCGTCTTCTTATCGATCGTTCCTCTCTGGATCTCGCTCTCAATGTGGATAAATCGGATGCCTTGACGGCTGTCCGACTTTTCCGCACCTTATCGTCCTTCGTGTTCCTACTCCCTGTACCAATCGCTAGGATGCATATCGGCCTCTGTAATTTCTAACGTGTGGTGTCATTCCCGCGGCAAACCTGCAATTCTCCTGTCAGTTGCGTTCTAGAGTCCTGGAATATGTCAACCGCCGTCTAGAAATTACTACAAGAGTTATACCACAAAACACGAGTGCAGATTAGAGGACAAACTGGTACGGAATTCTAGAACGAGTCAGAAACGACTTTGGCATCCGATTATCGATCAGGCTACGCTAGTTATTCACTTCACATTCCCCAGACCCTATTTTGTCCTCCGATCTTCCAAAAGATAGACCCCTAGACGAGCTTCATGTCAATGCCTTTCGCAACAGAGCCCAGAGAAAAAGATAACACAAACATCGTAGAACGCCTCGATGTCTTCCCTTTTCATCCTTCCGTCTTTGGGACTGAGCAGGATATATGTTGGCACCCACTCGAAAAACGCACAGACCCAACCAAACTCCGAACCGCCACCAAAATGTTAATTAAACTCGGCCTACTGCAGGGGGAACAACATACCGGATCGTATGGGTTCCGGTCCCCATGTAACATTGTAAACATCTCCCCAAGTGTCATATGCGTGTGTGGCTTCTGCGTGTACATATCGAATATGTTGTTGAATCTATTTTCGTCGAAAGCCCCTGTGGTGGTGTATATTTCTGTGTCCGATCCGTGTTTTGCCTGTGGGGGATGTTAGTTAGCGCGTTAATAGATTCCCGAGTGGTGTATATGTGCGACACACCTTGTGTATATCACTAACTTTTAGACGGAAGAATGGGTCTGGGATGAATGTGCCCCAAGTAATCCACCTAGGGGGTGCAGCCGAATTGAGATACATGTCTAGCTGAATCCCAGCCGAAAGGCATACGAGAACGCGAGATGAATAGACATCATGCCGAATATTGTCCAGAAGACCCCGAACCCTAGCTCACGAAGAGCGAGCATCCTATACTCCGTCAATATGGGTTGATAAAGGTGTGTTTCAAGGAACGTACGTATCGCTTGGCCAGATGATACCGTCGTCGTCTCTGTCGAAGAACGAAACGTGATTTTGAAGAGCAGTATTTCGTTTCTTATCCCACGTGTCCTCTGCAGAGTTAGTTGGGGCAGTCATCGTCAAGGCGTAAGTTGGGAAACTCGAGTCCCATCTCTTTTATATACTCTCTCTGAGCAAGGTCACGTCTTCTTCTATTTGGGATTTCGTCACATCGAGACACTATACTGGGTACATATGAATATCCCGTCTACACCTATACTCGTAGTTATCCCGTAGTATATTCCTTCAGTATTTTGGCTCTCGACCGGCAATGTGATAGAAGATAGATCCCTGTGGCCCATATTAGCACGCATATAACCACGAAAATCTTCTGAAGACTCACATTATAGACTGCCCGTACGTCGTTCTTCTTCAAATAACCATCTTCCGGCCATATGAGATAGTACGTAGCCCACCACTCGAACACGGCAGCAGACCACCCGAACTATATTTCCATTCCATCCATAAGACTTCGAATATCAACGACACAGGGGTACTCACAGGATCAAACGGGTTCATATTTCCGTGGATCATACGTACGCCCTCTGTAAACGAGAGCTGCTCATGTGGCGGTTTCGAATACATATTGAAAATCGTATCAAAGCGATTCTCATCAAACTCTCCTGTCGTTGTGTATGACTCCGAGTCGGAACCATGCTTTGCCTATTCAAGGGGATACGAGTATCAATTGGCGGCCAGTAAAGTATCCAAAGAAGGTTTACTTACCCGATGCATGCGCTTGATTTTGAGCCTGAAAAACGGGTCTGGGATCCAACTCCCCCATGTCACATACGAAAAGCCTAAATGGATGACCAGAACGGACACGATGGTCCAAAACAGATTAAACTTGATTTCTCTCATGCCTCTGAACCTACCATTATCATTAGAAGAATGTTCAAACAACCAAAGGAGACTACGCTCACGTATCCCATGGCCAGATAATCCCATCACCATCTCGGTCAAAGAACGCAACATGTCCCTGAAGCGCTGTATTCTTCTGTCCAGGTGCGTATCCAGTTCCAGGCGCGGGTGCGGTTGCGTTGATAGGTGCTACCATGTTGTAGAGTGTAAGACTGGTTGTGCTCTTTTAATTTTACTTATACTGGTAAAGGATGACGTCATTTCCCTCGATAACACTGCCACTCCTCGTACAGAGGAAATCTTAATTATAATGGTACAATCGTAACTATCTTCTTTCAGCTGGAAAATACATAAACGTATTCACATATTGGCACCTTTCCATAGATAGTACACGAGTCATACAAACATTCTGGCAGGGTACGACAGCAACCCGCCAACCAAAAATGAAAAACCAACACCACGATCATCCAAGGGAGAGAACCATATTACACTCGAGCACCGTGTGTGTGAGCACTAGCCTCCCTTCGCTTAACTTCTTTCAACTCAATCTCATAAGTCAGCGTCGTATTAGGATAAATCATCGGTGGGTACCCTTCACTCCCATACGCCTACAACCACACCAACCCATTAGCCTCCATCACACCACCGTATCCTATCTCACATTCCACAGGATCAAAAACTCACCAACTCGGGCGATATCGTCAGAAGCGCCTTCTCCCCTACCGACATACGGATAATTCCTACCACACAGCCACTGTCAGTCATTGAGGAAAAATAGCACAAACCCCTCCCTAATAGACACAGAAGTGTGTATAGCCTCACCTTCATCCCATCCCCTTATCACCTTTCCCGTCCCGATTTCCGTCTCGAACGGCATATTCCTGCAAGTGCACACACAGGAATAGTCGTATGGTCATTATCCCATCTGTAAAGCTATGCAATCAAGATCGATCTCACCGCCTCCATGTGTTATCAATTTCTGTTCCGTGGTCATCCCTTACTATGTAATTAATAACCACTCTGTCTTGCTAGATCGTCAATTGCCATTGCAATTAGTAGCATAGTTCGGTGGTAAATACCTCCTCTCTTGGGGAACGTCGTCCCATCCCCGTTTACGAGAACTTGGATGTCGACACCCGGATGAAACGTAATTGGTGTATGTTGGCTATGATCATCCTTGCGTTGGGCGTCTAGACTGGCCATTGGGTGTTTAAACCTTGAGGATGGAGAACTGGACTAGGGTTATGTCACCATTCTAGCGCCGGTGATTGGGGGTTATGATTAATGGGCGCTAATTTACTTGTTCGCTACCCTGTGTTTTGTGGCCTCGCGGTGACATGGGTTAATCAACCCGCTCTTTGGCTTTGGTAGATGGGCTATTGCATGAGAATAGTAGATATACCTCGTCTCTGTTGAAAATATTTTGAAAAGAATTTCCGTTTCGCGAGTATTCACCACACAGGGGTTGTTCGATAATCCAGAGGCGTCCGAAAGCTAAATTCCATGAAAAGAGACCTATATTACACATGTAAATGGAAAGTCGTCAGTGAGTCCCTCGATGCACAAAAACCAGAACCAATCCGCCTAAAAGAAGAATTTCTCCACAAGTTTCTTCGTATCCGATAATGGAGGTATTTGAATCGACGGCATCTTCGCAGACGAAAAAGTAAAAGCACTCCGGGGGGCAGTCGTCGCAACAGTCAAACTACTTTCAGTCAACTTTCTCTCCCTCTCCAACTCGGCCACCTTGACAGTCATCCGCTCGCTATGCATCATCTCCCTCGCGTTCATATACTTCACAACCCTCTCAATCCCCAACACCTCCGCTTCATCCACCGATAACGAATTAGGACGGTTGAGCAAACTCTCATATGCGGATAGTAACCATTCCTTGAGACCGTATTTCTCTCCCAACTGGAACCGCTGAATGGCGGGAATGAGGATGACCATTGGTTTTATTTTCTTGAGTGCATGTTGAAAAACCTCTTCAAACATGAAGCGATGAGAGATGCTTAATAGGTCAAGGCAATTCTCTAAGCGTTTATCGTTCTTCGAGCCTTCCCATTGATGAGGTCTAATAAAACTCGGTAACCTTTCAGAGAATATGATGATTTGACACGAACTGAGCATAGAAATAATCCAACAACACCTCGAATTCCTTTGCCGTCACGTCTGGGAGTGTAATTGGTCGTTCATCAGTCATACCGTCGGGCTCTACTCCGGCTTCTTTCGGTGAGGCAAACAGATTGCGGAAGACCTCGGATCCTTCTAGAAGGTAGTGACGATGGACCTTGAAGAGCCGGTTTTCAACCTAATGGTTTGTGTCTAATGAGTCAGAGCACCTTCGGCTTGAAGACCACCAGCAGAGGAACATACAAGGAAAATAGCCATTGGGTCGTCCTGAAGGTAATACCTCGAGTCGCGTCCGGGTTTCTGCTCGGGGTCTGTTATCTGTTGTGCTTCCATTGTCGTCGCCGCTGTTAGTGAAGTTGACATATGCAAACAACGAGGTTTCTGCGCTATAAGGGTTCAAAGAGGTAGCAATGTATGAATGGGGTGGGGATGACGTTGAAAGTGTGTTGCTTACAGCTATTTATACCTTGCAAATAATATAATTCGTGTAAACGTTCGGTACTGCGATCACGGGGGTATTCCTCTATCATGGGACACGAACTCTGTTATTTCGGAGGTATTTCATGTTACGGACTCATGCCAGGCTTCTTGAGGCTATGTGGGGCGGGATGGGAGCATAAATCCCTACAAGTTCTACAGTGAACTGAGAATTCACAGGGAAGGACTATAACGCGTTATGTCACGCGATTGTCATAGTCAAACAGACAGATCTAGAGCGTGTTTATTCCATGTTCATTTTTGATCGTAAGTATAACACACTTGCACCTTGAGGCGGGTATTACACCTCATATGAATCTTCCACTCAAAATTGACAGAATCAGCCGAATGTGTTCTCCGAAACCAACTACGATGTTACGAAGGGTCAAGCAATGAAGACCACAAACAATAGTGTAGTGCGAGTGTGCATGTTATGGCATAGATACGTGACTCTCCCGTCCGTATTGAAGACAAGTTTCGAACTACGCTAGGACCTATATACGTCAACTATCGCTATCCGTTTTCTTATCTAATCTCTCCGCGTGGCCATTCTCTCTCCCCTACAATAGATCGAACACGAAGGACATCCGGAAAACAGATTTATTGCAGAAAAAGTGCAACAAAATTTAATAGAATCATACGTGGCTAGGCGGCCAAGCTTGGACGGGTGACGAGCAACAACGGTGCATGTTTCATTGCATGTCATGCCCTGGGCGGTCTGTACATGTTGAGTAAACAGATCCCCACCGCTTCCATACCTGCGTATCTACGACAATTCCAGGAAAGCCTGTATCCCCACACATGACTAACGAAAGAACTCTTCCACGATTTTCTTAACCTCGTCAGGTGGGGTTCTGGACCGTCGGGCTGGTTCAAATGACGATGGTTGTCCAAAAATATTACCACCAGAGGAGCTGCTCCAACTACTGAGATAACCTTTCCTGTGCATGAACTCTCGTGCGGCGATGTAGCGAACAACTGTTTGGAGCCCCAAAACTTCTGCTTCGCCTAGAGACAGAGGAGTCATGCGGTCGAGAAAATTCCCGTAAGCCGATAATCGCCACTCCCTAAGTTCATACTTCTCTGCCAATTGGAATTTCTGAATGGCAGGAATTTGGTCGAATACCGGTTCAATTGAGCTGAGCGCATATTGAAAAACTTCGTCAAAGGCGTAACGATGGGAGATGCTCAGCAAGTTGAGGCAAGTTTGTAGATGTCCCTTCTTGCCCTTTGCTTGTAACTGGCGCTGTGGTCTGTGTCGCAAGAAAAGTTAGTGGTTTTCAATTCAGGACTACAGATTGCGATTGTAATACGAACGGCAAATAGAAATAGTCCAATAATCCCCTAAATTCATCCACTGTGACTCCAGGCAACGAGATTGGTACCTGATCACTTGTACCGTCGGGAGTCACCCCTTCTTCATTCGGGGAATTGAACATGTCACGAAAAACTGCTGATCCTTCTATGAGGAAGTGACGATGGACCTTGAAGAGCCTGTTCTCTATCTAAAATATCATTCGAATATTGCCTGGTTGGCTCAGAGGCTTCATCGATGGACCTACAAGAAAAATGGCCATTGGATCGCTTTGAAGGTAGTACGTTGTATCTCGTTCAGGTATGCTGGATCCCGATTCAACGGGTTCTTGGGCATTGCTTGAGCCTTGCACTTCTTCCGTAGTTGACATCAATGTTGATCAGCAGGATGATAACGCCAGTCAATCTCAGCTGTAAAATTTGGCACAGGTGCGACAGAGAATACATGATGCCGGAGAGTTACCGATGTCACGTAAAGGAGATTTGATGCACTCTGATGCCTGGGCGGTTGAGAAGGCTCTCGTATACCGATAACAACCACTCCCTCAGCTGGAATCCGGTGGATCATTGGCTGTGTCAATCTGTGGGCATATGTAGTGATGGGAGTGCTCAACAGGTTGAGGTAAGTTTGTAGGCGCGTTTCAGCTTGTTGTTCTTGGAGTTGAGATCTAGTTTGGATCCAAGCATGTCAGATGCTCACCACCCAATCACATTCGGCCTCCGAATATTGATCAGTGGATTCAAAATGAGCCTTGGCCCTTAATATCATCTCTAGTGTGATAATGCTGCTGTGGAGGCCTTCCCATTCAAAATTTGCACATGTATCATGCTCGTTCTTCATCACTAACACTGGTTTCCTGCTCCTGAACTGTCCCATAATGATACAGATATGTCGCGTCCTTGTTGCGGATGCTTGGCTTGTATTAAATCTCTGACATGTTTTTTGTTATCCTCCATATTTCTGATTCCTCCCCTTAAAGTAAGGGCTAGCCATAATATAGCAGCTATGGGGAGAGGAGAACGGCTACGAGAGGATGAAACTCACAAGCATAGATTAGATTAAATTATATATTATTCGGAGCTAAAGTACAGAGGACGTTACGTAGACTAGACTAGGGAGCGTCGGGCCATAATACCTATTATGATCATCATCACTATCACCATCATCTACGCCTCGCTTGAGCATTGCCGTCGTTTTTGCTCACATGGCCAAAACACCTGCACTATACAGCATGATGTTCATATAGAATTCTTGTTCCTTTTTTGAACACCCTTTTGGCCGCAGACGCTTGCCTTTTCATGGGCGGTTATAAAAATATGATATTCTTCTCCATCATAATCTGTTGATGTGATGACAAGAGAATTGTTGATGGAGGTTCCAGGTGAGGCACAGCGCAGACTTTAGAACGGGAGTTTAGACTATCCCATCATCCAAGAATAATCAAGAGATCATTCAGCCTCTGAAAAATGCATGGCTTCTAGCACGGGCATCGATCATAGAGTTCCGAGCCGGGTGTACCAATCGCCTTGAGGCTGGAGTGTTTATTCTTGTCACTAGCACATTCACTGCCTCTAATGAACATGCGACACTCGGAGCCCAGGTATTCACAATCGACCGTTCACTGTTGGCCTGAATATAGCTGTATCTACCATGTGTTCTAATATTGCTGCCAAACGTATAAACCCCCATGATAAAATGGGACTTATTCATGATGGCAATATTCATAGCAGAGGCCAAATTGGCAAATATGTTATTTATTTATACTGCTATACGCGAGCCTAGGAATTAGTCGCTACATGATAGCGCTAGCTTGATGAAGTGGCGAAGGCCTGATGAGTTGATACCCTAGTACCTCGTCTAAATCGAAACGCCGAAACAAAGCGGTGATGCTTCCATCACCCTATGATGCATTAGCACTCAGCGTTGAACGATCTAAACACTTAGCATGCCACAGCTGGTTTATCCATATGTAGTATATTCTCAGGGAAGGTCTGAGTGTCCGTGTTTAAATAAAAGAGGGGTCGGTCCGTGTACGCTTCACTCAGTCACCATGTCCGAATCTCCGGTAGAGCCGTTGGCTATTCTGCGCACCCTTATAGCTCAAAAGCGCACAGAAACCTACTCCAATCAATATTAAGTTTCTCTCTAATCCATGAGATCACCAGGCACTGATATTCCCTGCAGTGGCCGCTTTTTCGATTATCATGTACGACATCCTCATTAACATGTCCCGCGAAGTAAGTGCATCACATCCCAACAATAGCGGCTTCTAATGCCAGTTTATAAAAGTATGAATACATCTGGAGGTAACTTGACAATTTGAATGCAGGGGCAACGGCTCAATATTACTCAGGGCTAAATGGTCATTTCCCAAGGCACTTTACATCTTCGCTCGATATTATGGTCTCATCCACGTCAGGTTCGTATCGCTTGTATCACCCTATTCCGATGACTCATGACGCAAACACACACCCCGTGTTGCAGCTTTGTAGCTATAAGTATGCTTTTCGGCTCCCAGATACTCTGTCTGTGCTGACACAATATTTGGGGTTCAGTAGAAACCCGGGTTGGCCTACCTACGAATGTGAGTTCATTTCGTCAGGAGTTGTTGGCCTATTGATGGCTGACTGAACTCCTCTATAGATGTGAGATTTATGACCGAAACATATAAGATTAATCCTGAAAGGGCTGTTAAGATGCAAGTTATACCTGTTTTGGATATCCATGTAAGCTCGCCCTTTTTTGTCGGTTCAGTTGGATAGGCGCTTAGCATTTGTGCCAGTGCTGGAGCAGTTGTGTTCACCACGGCCGTTAACATGGTATTGTTCCTTCGCCTTCACGCCTTGTATCGAGGTAGTGTTCGTGGTATGTTCATTCTGGATTAAAGTCATAGTTAATCAGCGCTTATTTGTCTTAGTGGCATGCTTCCTCATCATTGCAATGATCGGTGCGCTGCACGTTCGCGTACTGGTTCTTCGAACTTTTAACAAATCATTGTAATACAGTTGAGCTTGCAGTGAGTTATGGCAGTATCTTTGACAATTCCATATCCTCAAGTATCTTATAACTGGCAGGAAGAGCTCTATGTGGCAATTGAGATAATTGCAGCCCATCAAACAGTACCACCGAATCCAATGTTTCCATATCAAGGTTGTATTTTTCTGTTCGCTTTGTCTGAAAATTTCTTATTGATAACATGGTAAGTAGCCATCTTATATACAACGAGTCCAGCCGCGCTGATTCTGTATTGAAAGGATTCCGACCTTTTGTGTATCAGGTATGTAAAGTCTCTGATCAACTTAGTCTTCAGCTAGAACCATGTGCTCAATCAACCAGTTATCTTTTTTGGGATGACTATTGCAAATTTCGTGAGCTCAGTTAGGAACCGGGGCGGGTCGCTCATACATTATGGGTACTACAAGAACTTTTCGCCCCTCTTACTTGCCTTGGTCCGCGATGGTACCATTTTTTTTTTCCTGTAAAGTTTTTTGTCTTCTATGTCACAGCCGTGTGAACTGAATACTTCGTAGCATTTCAGGTTGGAACGTTCCTTGTGGAATGATTTATCTAAGACTCATTGCTTTCAGTGATTTGTCTCGTGTCAGCTATTATCACCATTGGCGTGAAAGGCCCAATGCAGGGTGTATCTCTAGAGTAAGTGCAAGCACATATTATGGTGGATCCGTGTGTTAACACCTTTACCAGGTGGTTGTCAGTGGTCTATTCATATGCAGTGTGTTCTTCCGCCTCTGAACCCTATACTTACCAAATTGAGCTCATTCTTATGTCTGGTAGGCAACCAATCTGATTTTAAACTTACGGGAAGCAGCATTGAAGAAGAGTCATGATTTATCATGGAATGAAACTATGCAGATGAACGCATTAGAATTCGCAAGAACGCAATCTTCGCCCATTACGACCAATTGGCCTAGCAGGGCAATTTATACGTAACCTCTTCCCAGACAGCGAAATGTGTAACCCTTCGTTGAATAGGGATTATTTGTAGAGTAGGGTTTTGGGCCATAAATTCTTGTGCATTGATGAACGAATAGCACATTACACATTTTCTAAAATTTATCTCCTATCCCTGTTTCATGTAGTCTCCGTATCTAGTCTAGTACTTATCATAATGAACCAAGGATTCTATATAATATGGTCATTACCCACGGGGAAGTGACTACAACAAACGACTTTGACGCAATCAGTGATAACTTGATGACAATGCTATCACGCTGTATATGATATGGCTCGGCACCGCTACACGCTGTGGCCTCCGCCATAGGACACACCTAAGCTCAATTTCACAGTAAACTCTAACCTCCAGAATGCCAGCGATCGCCGGCCCGGCCGCAGCTGCTCTCTCGTCTCTCACGCCTTCCCAACTCGCTTTCATCCACGGTCTCCCGAAAGCCGAACTTCATGCACATCTCAATGGCTCAATACCAATTACCGTCCTGCAGGATCTTGTGCGCGAATCTCCATTGAAAAACGCCGAGGGTAGTGGCACAAGTGACGGCGGTGCAGACAACGGGAACAGCAAAGTGTCTGACGAAGCGATAAAAGCCGGCCTGGAGAAACTCCGTGCTGGAGTAACACTGAACGAGATACACGATTTCTTTGGGTTATTTCCGGCGATTTATGCGTTGACAAGTACGCCAGAGGCCCTAGAACGCGCCACTAGAGGCGTGTTGGACGCTTTCTTTTCTCCAACACCAACATCAACTCCTAGCGACAAAGGCTCAGATACGATACAAGGCGTACCAGAATGCACCTACCTCGAACTCCGCACAACACCCCGCAAAACACCTTCCATGTCCTACGAAACCTATCTTCGCACAGTACTTCAAACATGCTCTTCATATGCCTCCACCCTCCCACCGCTGATGCACGAAACGACACCCCAGCGCCGCGTGGGTGTGATAGCCTCGCTCGATCGAAGGATGAGTCATGCAACCATGCATGAGATTATCACTGTGGTTGTGAAATTGAAGGAAGAAGGGTTGGGTGTGGTTGGTGTGGATCTGTGTGGGGACCCTACCGCAGGAGATGTAGAGGATTTCAGAGATGTTTTTCGCAGAGTTGTGGAGGCTGGGTTGGGGGTCACCTTACATATCGCTGAGGTATGCATGCCATCACTGGCGATTGGCGGGCATTCGTTGCTGATATTGAATTCACAAGACAGTGATGAACTCGCCAGAGGAAACACTGAAGCTACTCTCATTCAACCCAGATAGGTTAGGCCACGCAACATTTTTAGACGAGCAGGCGAAGGAGGTTGTCCTGAAAAATAAGACATGTATCGAAATTTGCTTGACATCCAATCTGTTGTACGTCGGACTTCCTATCTCTCGTTCCTTTGCACTGACCAGTATACCCAGGTGCAAAACTGTGCCAGATCTCGAGTCGCACCACATTCGATATTGGCTTTCACGCCAACATCCTATCGCAATCTGCGTAAGTCCCCTCTCGTTTCTCATCAACGCATAGAGTGATTTACCGAGGCCGGTGGTGGCTCACTGTCTGGATACTCGCCAGACAGACGATATCCTACCATTTAGAAACTCGTTGACGGCAGAATATGCGCTACTGCTCGCGGCACCTCCATTAGGACTAGGATTAACGGAGAGCGAGGTAAAGACGATCGCGGAAATGAGTTTACATTCGCGGTTCTCGATTTAATCCTCACTCACTTGACGCTGGAATTAATCTTTACACTCAATTGGAAATAACAATAATAGTCATAGTTGCGTATGCCTTCTTTCACCAGGTGTATAGATACAAGAGACAAGGGTGTGATGTTCGTGATATCATCGTGGCTTTGACAAGTATATCAAGGTCTCCTTCTCTTTGTCCGTTTGGAATGCTGAGTCTGCACCGTAGATCCTCAGAAGCTGTGTCGGACAAAATAACTGTATGCAACCAGTAGACGGTTACAACTCTTGGTCCGGGCACTTGTCAACTACTACTAAAATCTAACTACCAACACATTATACAAGAAGTTCTCTGTGCGTGAATAAAATATCCTTCAGCAAGTAGCACCAGAATTAGAATGCGAAATGTTAATATCGTTTGATACTCTTTTGTCATGTGTAATACGGGATAAACGCAATGAGTCGGTTTGAAGTGGATAGGAGACTAATAAGGGGATGAATGTCTGTTGTGGGATGGTTCATTGGGTTTAATTGACGTTCATGTCCTATCTTTGCGTTGCACTGGACACTAGCGGGGCATGTGTTCTGGCAGAGGGGTCTTCAACTTCTTCGGGAAAGGTGACTCTTCGACTTCAGACTCATCCCGGCCACGTTTTGTTTGAGAGGTTGGAATTGGGGCGGCATCCGATGGCCCAACCGGAGGGGTGACGTCTTCCGGCGGTTCATGAGTGGTAGTAGAAGCGTTCAGATTATTGGGTCCATGGCTGGAAGCAGCGGAGGTTGAAATCGAGCAATCTGTGCTTCAGCTACAGGCAAGGACGCTATGGGGTGTGTCTTCTTGATTGTTTCGCCAGTGTGTAGATCAATGAGACCAGGGAAATCGTCTCGATCGTTGGCCTCGCTCGCGCAAGGTACCGATGCACGAAATGCCTTAATGACGCGAGGGTAGATCGAAGCGTAAGCATTAGCTTCCAGGACACTCTTGTTCCGGCGACGCTCAACGTAGGCACGGTACAGAATGCTAGGAATCCGTGCCAAGATGGATACGGGGTTGAAGCGAAGGGTGAGAATTTCGTAATAATTCTCGCCGTCGATATTTAGGAACATGAAAAGACTCATCCGTTCGACTTTCAACATCCTCGCATTGGGGTAGATCAAGTTTGCATAGTTGTGAGATAAAGGGTGGCGAACCCGAACAAGCACAATCCATAACGCAATCCAGAAAAGAGATTCCAGATCGTGTTGAAAATTGCGGACTACCCCTTCAGGTTCTTCCTTTTCTCGGATTCGCTTAAGGGTTGCTTTGGGATCTAAAATTTCAATATCCATCTCATAATTGGACGGTGTGGAAGGACAATCCTTCAGGAGTTCCGTTGCCATGAAATCAGGAGTACCCTGGAGTATGGATTAAGAAGTGTTACACGTGATGTGCAATATGCATACCGTTTGGACATCAGAGTGGGCGGTGGATAAAGGAAACTTCTTGGCGCTTTCTAGGTCACTTAATTTCCCTATCACTTTATCTCCATCAATAACAACAAGGATGTTGCCTGTGCTGACGTCGCGGTGGAGCCATGCTGCGACAAATAAAACCACAAGTGCTATCCATTGTTAGCTAGCCACAACGGCCAAGTTAATGGACCCACCGATTATAACGCCGTCGAAGGCCTGAAACGACTTCCTGAGATCATGAACATCATGGAGGGCTGTGCAGATCTCTGAGTAGATAGCGATATAGCGCCTTCGAGATTTGTAGGTATCAGTGGTGGATTCATCTGATCGAAGGCTGGCAATTTTGCCGTTCTTCGGCCCGTCAGGGGAGAGGAGTCCAGTCGTAGGTTGAGCATTTGTGGGATGAGATTTTGTTGTCATTCCAAATAGTCACCTTCAATTTTGACAAAGTATTTCTGGTATGCATCCCCTTCAAAGACCTGTAAGAAATCTATGTCGGTCTTCCACTCCATCACGAGGTCCAGACGGGAGGCCTGACCAGTCCTCCTCAGCTCCTTCTGATTCTCGACCTCCTCAAATATTGCATCCTGGATAGTCTTCTCCTTTTCTGCGCCTTCCCTCAACCACACGTCTTTGAACGCAACCTCCTTCTTTCCAGAAATACGTGAACCGTCGGCTGTAGCCTCAATGGCTTTCCACACCCTTGTCATGCGACCTGTCACACACAGGGATGAGTGACTCGATAGCAGTTCGATGGGTTGGAAATATCGAGTTTGGCCATCAACCGGAATTGCATAGTGGTTTTGCCTTCGGAAGTGTATCATAGGATCATAACCGAGCCCAGCCCAGTCGGCAAAGATGAATAAAAAGAAAACCGAAATGAGTTTCTTACAGTTCTATCGAACAAATTCTAGTTCAGAAAGTGCAGTAGAGGATCTACGAACTCACTTGGACAATGTCAAAATCCTCGGATTTAGTCACGTGAGACCCGGAAAAATACCACAAGGCCATCTTAGCGTCCTCAATTGTATATTAGGCAAAACATTCAGTGAAATGTAAGTTTTAGTAAATGAGACGTACACCAAGCATAAACGCGCGCAGAGGATCGTCGTTCATGATATGGCTAGCTGCTGAGACCAATTCACGGCGATTCTGGCGAGATAATGTAACAGTCAGCAGGGAATGATATGATGAAAGAAATGCTGCTGACATCAACCCAACCCCCCTCTTCCTTCTTGTATTCAGCAAAAACAGCTATATTTGGGGCTATCACAGTGTCTCCATGAGCACTGGGTTCTTTGAGTTCAAAGCATTCGTCAATCTTGAATGTCAAATCACCAAGTTCTGAGACTACGGATGCATCTGGGCATTGGCGGTACCCGGTTGTTGGTTGTCTCGCTCGCCCTAGCCCATCGTTGATAGGTGTATGCGTTGAGATAATGTCCGCAATGTCCTTCAAGGGAGAGAATACGTCTTGTCCTTTATTTGTGAACTCTGACAGCGACTTGTTGGAATCTGTCCAATTCAGATTGCCGTTACTATCCTTTTCCAGAAGACCGTTGCGACAGAGCAGCTGTACACATTCCTCGATGTCCTCGTCTGATGGGATGAATGGAAGATATGACCCTTCAAAGTCTTTGAAGCTGCAGACCAATATTTCATTCTCCATCGTGGCTGCGATCAGTCGGCTCTCGAAAATTGAGTTGACGCGTTCAGATAACGCTGAGTATGTTATACACCACGGAAGTGATCAACTGAAGCTTGGTTGACCGGTTGGATTCAAGGTTATAAGCGCAAAGACTCTAGCTCCATGTTCCAGGCTACGTGTAAGCACAACGGAGACCTGCGACAGTTCCCTGTCCGAATATAGAGATGACGAACAGTATCCTTATGACATCATATGGGTATTAAGCGAATATTATTTGTTGGGTCGGTGGTGCCATCTTCGGAGGTTGCGCCACCGGATATTTTGAGCAGGTGTATCTTCACGAGCTGTATCACAGGGTAGACTTGATGAAGCTGCCAAATTTATCATTTTATCTCGGCCATTGATTACTGGTTATACATCAGATTGTGCAGTGACTTTCCATAAAGCGGTGTATGCGCTCAAATCATACCCTCAAGCCGCACTCCATTTGAGGATTTCAAAAAAAGTATTACTCGTGATAGGTAATGACTGAGGTAACTTTATCTGATATGCGCTATAGGTATAACTGTCATATTGTTACTTCAAACGCTATTCTCCTGTTATGTCCGTCATGGGTTGAATCGGAACAAGGCGAGGCTGCTTGAACGGGGAAGGTGTATTTTGATCTTCAGAAGGCTCATCCCGGCCACGTTTCGAGCGCAAACTTTGGCTGGGAGCAGCTTTTATTGATGCAAGAGGAATTGTGAGTTCATTGGAAGGGGTTACACGTTCTTCAGGTAGTTCATAAATCGAGACGGTAGTGGACAAAGTATGAGCGGAGGCAAGGGTGGCTGGAGTCGCAACCTGAGGATGGCTTGCTGGCGAGGATGCCACTGAGGCCACATTCCGGTTCTGGTTGCCGGCGTGCATATTCATAAGACCAGGGAACCCATCGGCATCGTCGGCCAATCTCACTAGCGCAGTGAAGGCCTTGATCATCGCAGGATATCATGGACCGTATGTCTCGGCCTTGAGGACCTCATCCGCCATATTACGGCTAAAATATTTGATGTGCAGATGGTGGGCAAGAGCGTTCAAGATGTTGGCAATTGGGCGAACGGAGGGATGAAAGTCGTCGGTCTCCGACACTGACCTGAGGTGGCCTAGATCAGTCAGGATGTTCATCCGCTCATCGGTCGCCCGCATTTCATTGACAAAAATGAGGCTCGCATAAACCTGGGATGGGGCATAGTTGATCCGGGCAAGGATTATCCAGAGTGCAAGCCAAAGGAGGGATTCCAAATCATGCTGGAAGTTACAAACCACAGCTACTGGACGTTGCGTGCCGATAGGTTCATGGGGTTGCCGTCCCTCAACTGTCGCTTCGAGAAAGTCGTCCCCTGCGGGACCTTGGTGAGGCCGACCAGTCAAGAGCTCACATGCCATAAAGTAAGCAGTACCCTGCTGCGCGCTCAGAAGCATTCACATATAGGGATATGAATCCGTACCGTCTTTCGATCATGATGTGCACTCGTCGAACCAAACTCCTTAGCATATTCCAGGTCACTCAATCTTCCAGACACTGTATCTCCATTGATAGAAACAAGAATATTGCCTGTGCTGATATCCCGATGGAGCCACGATGCAACGAACAACACCACCAGTGCTACTCACTGTCAGTTAGTATGCAGCAAGCAAGTGAAAGGACCCACCGATTAGAACACCTTCAAATGCACGAAACGACGTCTGGAGATCAGAAACATCATGAAGGGCAATGCAGATCTCCGAGTAGATGGCAATATAGCGCTTTCTAGGTTTGTAGGCATGACCGACTATGGACCTATGTTGAGAACCTCTTGAAGGGGTAGGATTTGTGGACTTACCGTGGTCTCGAGCCGGGAAGGAGCCTCGGATCTGATGGGATGAAATATTCCCATTGCGGTGCGTATTGGGAGAAAAGAGTCCGGTAGTGGCTCGGGCGTTCGCGGG
>QFDT01008183.1:0-15614 GCA_003315915.1 Macrolepiota dolichaula | reverse complement strand
GTCCCTTTTTTTTTAATTTCATTTTTTTTTTCGGGTTGGTTTTTTGAATCGGGTTCTCTGTTCTCTGTTATTGGGATGTGTAGGTAGGTAGACGTGAGAGGTTGTTCCCTCCCTCGTATATTATGACATGTCGGTTTTGAGTATACTTTGAGTGCTGAGTGGTCGTATTGGCTTTATTAGTGTCCAATGAGAAAAATTATGTGCATTTACGGTCGAATCCCCGAAAAAGAAGGTGTATCCCCAAACTAAGCACCAAAAAAAAAACAAAGAAATATGGGAGTGTATAGTTGAGAAGAAAAATTTAGAAACGACTGATTTAGTTGGCACCCTAGAATTGAAGCTGCCTCCGCTGAACACTGAACGCGTTTGGTATGCAGGGTGGTTTTTTTTAGGAGTAGGCTCTTTCGGAAGTGTCAAATGATGCAATGGAGGGGTTGGGGGGAACGTTGAAACGTTGGAGCCTCGAGGCATGACCACGACTCTTAAATTGGATGGATTGGAGACTGATTATAATCTGGGAGAGGTGATGATCGCGTTGGCTCCTATTACAACAAAACGCAAAGATATCCTTGAATTTTGGGGGGAAAGATCTTTTGGCGAGTTGGGTAGTAAATATACTTATATGGTGTGGTGTATATAACGTGATTACGTGATATGCGCGGTACGTCCTTGCAGGTGGCGTGGAGGGGGGCAATGACTCTTGAATCGCGTCAGAATTTCGCAAAAGTCGATGCGAGGTTGTCGGTCATCAAGAATCGTTTGGTGGATGGTTGTGAGAAGTTGGGATGTACGTTGAGAAGAGCTCACAAAGTAAACCAGAAGATCTATTAAGGCTGAGTAGAAGTCAGAAGGCCGGGGAGCGTGGATCTAGAGGCGACAGGATCGTTGATAGTAAAAGCTTCTGGAGGGCGTGGGATCACAATTCCTTTGCCAAAGTAGCGGTGTTTGCGTGCTGCTGGTGGGCGGGTGGGACCGGTTGTTGTGATAATGACCGTTTGGAAGTCGTCGGTACTTGTTAACTCACACACAGGAAGCTTTGGCCTGGAGATGAATTCCCCGAGTCATGGGAAATGCCACCAAGGCAAAATGATTTTGATGATGATGGAACTTGGAACCAGAATTCAACGCAACAGTAACTGTGAGGTAAGCTGAAGAACCCGGAAATTATGTTGACTATCTCATGTTCATTCTGGTGATACGGTGGGCCAAGAAGCTATAGGCCGGTCTCCTTTAAATCGTGAGATAAGGCAAAATGGAATACAGCCCTGAGGAAGCACACTGGTTAACGATGGAGATGAAGATAATATGGCGCAGGTGGTGCTATGTAGATGTCCAATGCGTGTCGCGATGACCACCGGTGGCAGGTCATCGAGGACTTCCTGTCCAACCTTGAGTGAAACGAGGGATATGAGAACACTCTAATGACATTTGTGAAATGCAGTTTCAGCGTGCAAAGTGGAAGTCGAGGGTCAAATAGCGCGAGGCCAGTGTGTCGGATACTTAAGCTTCGAGCTCAAAAGGGTGTGTTTTGATGGTACTCGGAAATTGCCGAGTAGGCAAAATCTTTGGCGGGTGCGCGGTGGATGGTAGTTTATCACAATATGGCACACCAACAAATGCCTATCTGGGCCACAGAGGCCGACATCGACGAGGATGTCGACCTCTCCCTTGCCATTGGAAACTACGGTCATGGGCACTTTGAAGACGGTGCGTGGTCATGGTCCATTCTCTCACCCAGACTGATCAGCAACATTCTAGCACCTATCCAGCATCCTCAGCTTGACGAGACTGCGCTGATCGCCATTCAACAGCATATGGCTCAGCAAGCAGCTTTCTCACAAATCCCTGATGTTGTCAAGGCCGTGAGCATACCACCAAGATCAGCCGCGTCCTCATATTGATCAAATTCTTCAACGTAGTTCATCGTCCGCTTCCACCAAGCTGTTCTGGAAAATAACCTTGATGAGATCACTATTGCCTACGAGAGTGGTTGGAATAAGTATACGGAAAAGTTCTACTCGAGAACAGAGTGGCCAGAGGCGGAAATCATTGCACCCTTGGTCAATGATGGTGCGTTCTTCTCCCTCACCTACCTGGTCGATACTAATGTTGTTCAGATCCCATCTTCCTCATCCTTTATCGCGAACTCTACTACCGTCACGTCTACTCCCGCCTTCAACCCAATATTGATGATAGGTTCCATTCCTATGAGAACAGCTGCGAGTTGTTCAACTACCTGCTCAGTGCGTGACTACATCAGTGCAAATTTAGCAGATTCATTGACGCTATGGTCCAGATTCTGACGGTCCCGTGAAACTCGAGCTGCCCGAACAATGGCTTTGGGATATCATTGACGAATTCATCTACCAATATCAGGTGTTCTGCACGTGGAGGTCCAGGGTTAAAAACAAAACGGATGATGAACTTGTCATGCTCGCTGAGGGTGGGCCTGTAAGTCTGTATCCTCATGTTTCCATACTGCACTGAAGCATATTTCGCAAGGTTTGGAGCTCATACAGCGTCCTCAATGTCCTGTACTCCTTGATGCAGAAATCCAAAATCAATGAGTACATCCTTGCGACAAGAGAAGGAAAATCACAAGAAGAAATCAAGTCGGTAGAGTTTAGCTGTTCGTTTAGTTTGGATTTATCAACATTTCCATAGTGAAATCGTCGGAGAGTTCGGTCAACGTCCACTGTACAGGATGCTTGGGTACTTCAGCATCATTGGCCTTCTACGTGTACATGTCTTGCTTGGCGACTTTACTCTTGCGCTCAAGGTCATGGAGAACGTCGAGCTCAATCAAAAAGTGCGTAGCTGTTTTCTCTGCACAATCAATTATTTCTTAATTTTGTTTGTAGTCACCATTCACCCGTGTTACGGCGTGCCATGTTACGACCTACTACTATGTCGGTTTCTGCTACGTTATGCTTAGACGGTACCCGGATGCCATCCGGACGTTTGTCACGATTCTCAATTTCATAATGCGAATGCGTCAATACCACACAAGAAGTTATCAGTACGACCAGGTCTGTTTCAAGTACCTATTCTATTGCTTCAATACTCTGAAATTGACGTGTGAGTAGATCAGTAAGACGGCGGACCGCATGTATGCCCTCTTTGCCATTTGCAATGCATTATCACCATCCAGGTTGGATGATAATATTGCAAACATTGCGAAAGAGAGATTCGCCGAACAATATGCTAAAATTGCTCGTGGAGGGTAGGTTTATGCCCTTTACCCCAGTAGAAACGCAATGATTCATTTTCCCAGACAAGAAGTACTGAGCGCATTCGATGAGCTCTTCCTCTACGCCTGTCCAAAATTCATCACCGCCAACCCACCACCCTACGAGGATAACGCCGCAATGACCGATCTCCTCACACCCGCCGAGTCTGCTGACGCCGTTCCTCCTGGTCATGACGCCGCACAACGCCACCTTAGCCTTTTCCTCGCTGATGTTGCTGCTCAACTGCCCGTTCCAACACTGAGAAGCTTCTTGAAGTTGTATACGAGCCTCGACGCCAAGAAGCTCGCAAACTTCTTGGATGTGGATGAGGAGGAGATGGTGCAGGAGATGATGGTTATGAAGCAAGCTAGCAAGAGCTTGAGTCGCGTGCCAGGTGGCGGCGAGATTACAAGCCTCCTGGACGGACGGATGATTACAACAAGTGACTTGGATTTTGTCATCGATGAGGTGAGTTGCCTGGTGTAACATAGACACATAGCTAACCGAACTCCCACAGAACATGGTTCATATCACAGAATCAACAGTCGGCCGTCGTTACGCTGGCTGGTTTATTAAAAATACCGAACGCGCCCAAAAAATCTTTGATGATTTGAAGCATATGCCTTTGCCTGCCCCGCCTGCTGCCGCTTCTTCGTCACAAAGGAGTACTCAGCCAGGGGCAGCTTCCACCGCTGCTGCTACATCCGCTGCGGCTCCGGTTGCAGCTGTGAAGGAGACTGCTGATGCACAAGCACAGGCCCCGAAGAAGGTTGCTTGGGGTGGTGCGAGGGCTTGAGATTCAAGGGGAGGGGAGCAGGGGCTTGCATTGTGTATTTTTGAGAGTTCTCGTTCTTGTGCTTTAGCTTGTGCAAGGAAATAAAAAAAAAATTCTTAACTGTTTGAGTCTTCACTTGGTCCTTTATCGGTATTAAGCATTGATATTGAGCAGTATTGGGAGTGCGATTGATGCATAGACGCCAACACATTCTGACCGTCTTCTTGGAGACAATAAGCATTAATGGGGTAGTGGTAACCTGGGTCGTTGCCATTCGAGCTCGAAGCTCGACCCGCCGGGGGTTCGATTCCCCCTTAATGCAATATCGTTTTTATGCCAGTCGACATTCGGCAGCATGATTAATCTGGGATAGTTCTGGAAATCCAGACCCAAAACCTGGAATCGCAGAATATCAGAGTCATGTGCGTCATTTCTATGATCGTGACCTACTAGCTACACCTACTCTACATAAAACCAATCATCATCTCCGATGTCCTTGTCGCTATGTTCTACCTGCAGCCCCACCAGAAAAATCTGAATGAGGGCGATGACAAAGGGGAGAATAGTAAGCACTTACCCAATGTCCGACGATCCCAGCAATTACATCACACATTAGGCGAGAAACGTCCTTTTCTTCAAGAGGTTTTACGCACATGAGCCGGATGGGGCCTGGAGTCTGAACATATATGGCACTATCACACCATTAAGTTCACATTCCGCCCACAGCCTGCGGAACATGGGCCTGAAGCGAGATGTCGGGTGTTTTGGCTTCAAAAACGAAAAAATGTGTGATCTCCAGGTCGTTTCCGCATTAGTTGTAGATGTGGCCATCCCATATACAATCCTACGGAGAATTAATCAAGGCGAATATATCGGGTGTCAAAGAAACTTACCTGCGTCTGACGCTTTTACGTTGATGGTGGTGTAGTCTATATTACCTTCTATGGTTTCAAAACCGGAAGGTTTGACAGTTGTGGTTGGGATACTCAGCCCTAGGCTGAGTACCAACTGTCTGTGGCATCATCGCAGATGCGCGGAGGAGGAAAGCATCAATCCATGGACGCGCAACTACTTTGTCCTGCTGGATTGCAGATGAGATATATGCCCACCACATTTCACATATACACACAGTCACATTCATTGGGACAAGCTTTTGCAGCATCAGGAGGTGACGATATAATCCTTCAGAAGACCAATGTTCAGTCGTTCCGAGTTCTTTCACCGCAGCAGCGCGAGCTTTGCAGTCTGCCTCCTCCTTTAGAAGGAGTATACCATGAAATTTGATGTTGAACCTTAATATGTCTTCATCTGTCGCACAAGAGAAAGAAAGGATCTGCGAAAGACGACGAGCGAGGATATGTTTGTAAACGGGATTTGGCGTACCGGAACTTCATTGAGTTTCGACCATAGCATCTGAATCGTTGTTTTTATCGCCTTACTGAGACCCTGCGCGGACATGGTTGGACTCTGTTGCGACCGACAATCATCAGAAGCAGTAGGATTTAACCCAAGGATTGTCCGAAGGGCGATGAGCGACTGGTAAGCCGTATTCGTATCCATAATAGTAACTCTGGAGGCTCTCGTCTGCTTTCTCGTATCTATAGTATTCAATGCCGGCATTTGTAGTGGTGGTGTTGGGATAGACAGTATGGACTGAGTTTCTAGACACATGAACTAAACGGGCTCGGTGCTCTATGAAACTTTCGCTCGACCCGCTTGATGTCGTTCATTAGCCTCGTCATATTTATTTGGGTGTTCCGCTCCCACCGCAGCCATAACATTTTCTGGGAATATGCGCAGAAAAGCACTTATAGTCGATGGTTGAAATAGGTTCCATTCAACAAGGGTCATCAATATAATGCTAATAAATGCAATCACGTCTTGTGGGGCTTCGCGGGTGTGAAGGTATTAGCGAATCTATAACGTCGGCAATTAGAGTTGGGTGGAGGGGAGTGGACTGTGGGGTTCCAAAGTCCTAGGGCGGTGAGGTCGAAGAGAAAATGGGTGGGCACTTGCTCGATAATCTATTCCGGCGTTATATGGGGGGAGAATGGGAGGATGGGCCTAGTGGTTCTCAGTGAGCTGCGTTGGTCAAAGGTGATAGTCAGAAATATCAAGATGCTAATTTAAGTGTGTACGTCGTCAAATATACTCGATACAAGAAGTCAATCTCGCATAGGCACCCAAACAGGTTTACTTTCATTGCAGCAGACACATTAACGTGGAATCTTATCCGGTAGATATACTAACAACCTGGGATATAAACACTACCAGAGTCAAATGCACTACTTGAGATCACGGTCCTCCAGTCAAGTTGAGGACTTTAGCCACGCCCTGTTCTGCCGCTGACATTATCATACCGTGCGGATTTCCCATAGGCATGCCAGGAACCTGAGGAACCTGATCGGGATAGAACTGCAACAAAATGTACACAAACACTCACAATTGATGCCTGAGGGGAGAATAAGAGTTAGCAAATGTTTGGGCGCGAAAACTACAAAAGCGACTTACATCAATGACAAATAGGTTGTTTGTATTGAAAACCTTGGTATTTTGATCGACCACGGCAGTGGACGGTGAACTGCCGATCGAACAGGAGCCAACCCAGTGGTTGGAGTTCAA
Organism: Macrolepiota dolichaula; assembly: GCA_003315915.1. Taxonomy (NCBI): domain Eukaryota; kingdom Fungi; phylum Basidiomycota; class Agaricomycetes; order Agaricales; family Agaricaceae; genus Macrolepiota; species Macrolepiota dolichaula. Next base: position 8,987 of record QFDT01008183.1, on the reverse strand, counting down.
TGAACCCTGAAGATATCGGGTTAAATATTGTCAAGATTGTCATAAGGGTCGTCTTACCGGATCGTAGTTGTTGACTAATCCGCATATTAGTCGATAAATTCTAATCTATGCAGACTGTAAGGACTCACCATAATCGGTGATGGTAGTGGTGTTGTCAGGAGTAATTAACGTAAGCCCAGTGACTACGAGCACCCAAATCAGGCTGATGTATAGAACAAGATAAAGGTGAAGAAGACGTGCCGTTCTTGACTGTAGTTAAAAGATCATTTATGCCTTGAATGAGAACCTGCTTGTCAATGGGATCGGTGAACCACGGGTTTACGAGGGCCCGAGCGGTCATGGCAGCATCAATCCCGATGCGACCACGCGAGGTGATGCCGGTGGAACTACAAAGTATTTGAGATGGCCAAGCTGAATCCTCGCAAACGGAGCTCGTACAGGTAAACAGTAATCGTCCAGATCTGGCTGGCATTGTAAGGATAGACGGTAGTCACAGATGCAGCTCCAGGACGAGCGGTTCCTTGCATCTGACCGCAAGTTTAAACCCTATTGGCATCGTAGACAGGTAAAACTTACATAACGTGTTCTCTGGTCGGCACCTCCATATGCACGCCAGAAGTTCATTCTATATCACCTCATTAGTCCCATAGACACGGAGTTATGATTTGCGAATTTTACCGAGGAGAAGCCTGGGCAAGCACCCCAGATTGGTCCTTGAGGTATTGTGACGAGTCAGCCGGTCTGGGGTTAGCCCAGACTTGCGCCCAATTCTCGTATGCATCGATAGAAGGGTGGGTGAAGACAAGCTGAAAAAAATATCAATATCGAGTCCGAGCAATACGATTGATATGAATCACATTGATAGATGGGTTATCCTGAACATTCATTCCGACTGGAAGGTTAATCCATTGGCTTTGAGGAGGAAGATTAGGTCCAGCGGTGGCGTCATTTTGGACAATACTAAGCATATCGCTGGGACCGATACCGCTCCTGAAGAGGATGCGAGGAGTACCAAAGGAGCCGGCAGAAAGAATGACACGGCCGTTGGAGGTGAGGGGGATGACACCATCGGGGCCAAGTGATGTATCGTTGGTTTTGACTCCTGTAATTTGGGCTCCATTGCGAACAACGTTTAGCACATAAACGTATTGTTTTAGCGTGAAATTCTTCCGCGCCTTGGCGGTTTGGAGGTATGTCGCAACGGGTCCACCTCGTTTACCATTCAAGAACTAAGTGAACAAGTTAAGCCACTAGTTAGGCAACTGTCCGTGCCACTCACGTCGTAGGCACTATATCCGTATGAATGGTCCTTGAAATCCGGATTATCATTGAGAGTTATTTGGGTATACCCCTGAGCGTTCAGGAGTTGAGAAACGACGGTCGAGACTTGTTCCAAGTAGCGCTTTCCATCTGTCGAAGGATGATCTGTGCTAGGCAGACGAGCCTTCACTTTCGCGGTATAAGGTCCGTGATTCCCCCAAGATGTTGGCCAACCAACGTAAGGCGAGAAATCGGAATCAGGAGGTATCCAATACAGACTAGATACCTGAATGAGCAGAGGGAGTTCGCGTAGGCACTGTGATACTTACGCCCCATTGATAGACGTTCCTCCGCCTAGCAGACACCCGGCAAAACTGTTGACATCTTTGCACCACCAGAACGGGTTTGAGTCCGAGAACATAGTCTCTGAAAATTTCATGAATAACGTTGTGAAAATATTCACAATACACCCTACCAAATAAGCCAGGAATATCGAATTTCGTAAGCTGTTGGTTCCTGTAAGTATATCAGTGCTACTCAAAAGTGAATATCCCTACATTATGTCCTTGAGCCCATGTCGGTCCGTAGGTCCCGCCTGTCTGAGCTGTACTAGGTCCTCCGCGCTCTAGGAGGAGCACCTTCTTCCCTGCTTCGGAGAGACGGTCAGCAGCAATCAATCCTCCGGGGCCTGCTCCAACAACAATATAGTCATAAGGTGTTGCCTAGAACATATGCATTGAGATGCCACCGTCAGAAGTCATACTGTAGGTTACATACCGTCACGGGTGGCTGTTGCGATGTCGTAGAAGACGATGATGAAGTGGTGGGTGTACCTCCCCCGGTTCCTCCAGCTGCCCAATTATTATAGTCGCTCGCGGAAGCATGAGCCTGAGACCAATCGAGACCGAAGAAGCCGACTGTGAAATATTTAGATCCAGATACTGAACATCTCAAGTTCGCATGACTGACAGTCTGTATGTTCTTGGAAGGTGCTCTGAGGATCTGAAGGAGTATCGACGCCAATCGAGGAGAAGACCCATGCAGGAACACCAAAACTACCGACCGGTATGGAATTGGTTCCGGTACTGGTTGACCAGGCTAAATCGTGATGAGTACATGAACACTTAGCGACAAGCGCTTGATGATTGTACTCACTAACGCAATTCTGGCACCTATACACCCATTTCCAATGAGTGGAGTTGACTTTTGTGGAAGGTAGGTCGGTCAGGACCGGACCCGACATTGCTCTGTAAGTGTCATTAGATGATGTCGCGCTGCAACACCATGGTGAAAATCAATGGCTTACAGAGGCTGAACATAGTCACTGGTCCAACCGTCAGAACGTGAAGAAAGAAAAAAGTAAAACTGATCACTTACGTGGCATAACGCGCTGATCTGACGATGGAGTTGCCATTCGGCCATGCTACGAGGAGGAGGTTCTGAAGCATCTGTCCTCCTGGAGAGACACCAGCCCACTTGGCATCAAGGGGTGCAACGATTTCTCCAATGAACTCATTGGCAAGGCTGCCCGTTGAGTCAAGAGGAGGGAAAATCCAACCAAGCGTCATGCCATGTACAGGATCCGTTAAACCCCAGAATGGAATTCCATTGTCTGGGTCAGTGTACTGCCCTCCGGCCTGCGATAAGACTGTTTTCTGTCCTCAATATATAGTGAACGAGAACAAAATGAAAGGGCGCACCTGGAACCACGAAGGGTAACAGTGACAAGAGTAATTTAGGTAACATCTTGTCCAAAGACCACTCAGGAAAGTGACGAGAGACACCCTCCTCGCAGAAAATGAACCTCCCTCATAAATACCATGAACCTCAACAAGTTCAATTACCGAGCGAGAAACCTCCGAGCGTGTCGTAGATAGTCTAAAAACAACCCCCTCCCCACATGCTAAGTGTTCCAAACTAAAAATAAGCCGTCAGATCATTTGTGCCAGGTTCACGGATACAAGTCGGAGCCAGAAGGGTGCTAATGACCATACCGCAATGCGGGGGATAACGTTGTTCGGAGAAATGAGTATATGCCATCGTTCTATAACACCAATACAACATGAATGTACGTTGGGAAAGAGATGTGTGGGCGCACGTGTAATGTTCCGCCATCCTGGACGTGTCGAGTGTCTAAGGCATTCCGATAATAAACCGCTGCTTTTCCTGAAGTCAAAGATGGCCGACGTTGGAGCTGCGGATGGCTTCGCATGACACAAGATCCCGAGGGCCAGAGACGGATTAGATGGTGGACTGACAGTGAACTAATGGAAATATGATATGTCACTCAAGAAAATTGAAGCACACGGGAACTATCATAGACAAATCACCAGTTGCATGTTCGAGTGATGACTGAGAGTCAAGGGGCATAGATCGCTTTCTGTCAGGCCAAATGAAGGCTTTTATGACAGAAGGGGCTGGCCCACGGAAATTTGATGAGGTAAACCGGAATTTGGGATGGCAATTTTCAGCTTCCATGGGGTTGAGATTGCGATGCAATCGCAAGTGAGGAGGGTATATATAGAAAATAAATACATCAGTAAGAAACACCAATTGACGATTAAATATCGCAATATATTGATTATCCACTCCCATTACACGCTTTCTCCTTTTCAAGGTCCACCGCTCAGGGCCAAGACCTTGGCAACACCCTGCTCGGCTGCGGACATGATCATACCATGGGGGTTGGCTATGGGCAAGCTGGGGACCTAATCGCAAGGATGTGAGATATTTGTGGGCGGATTCATAGGACGCATTCGACTACTCACGATAGAAGCATCAATGACGAACAGGTTGTTGGTGTTCAGAACCTTGGTGTTCTCATCAACAACCTTGCCAATGGAGCATGAACCAACCCAATGGTTGGAGTTCATGGAGTCCTGTAATACGCAATGACTAAATATTGCACTTCACGCAGAGGTAAGATGAGCTTACTCGGTCGTAGTTCTTGACTATAGGTACGTCATTCAGTATGCTGAGAGGCAGGTATGTAAAAGACGGGCACTCACGATAATCGGCGACGGTGGTGGTGTTATCGGGGGTGATCATAGTCAATCCAGGAACTGCGCTAATGTTGTCAACGACATCGTTGATACCCTGAAGGAGCGCCGCCTCATCAGCGGCGTCGTTCAACCAGGGACCGGTCAAGGCACGGGCAGTCAGAGCAGCATCAATGCCGATGCGTCCACGGGACGAAACGCCGGTAGAACTACAAGTAGGTGTTAGGACCACAACAGTCGATCATGTTTTAATTGACGTACAGGTAGAGGGTGATGGTCATAAGCTGGCTGATGTTGTAGGCATAGTCGGTCGTCACGGATGCCGCACCAGGGCGAGCAGTACCTTGCAACTAAAATGAGGCACAAATGAGGCAAAGAATTGATAGGATATGTACCAAACACTTACCCAGCGGACTGAGCCGTCAGTGCCATTGTAGGCACGCCAGAAGTTCAGACTATATATTGTTTAGACAATTGAAAAATCAAGGGAATGCTGACTGACCGAGTGGAAGACTGGGCAAGAACACCAGCGCGGCTAGCGATATATTGGTCAGCGTCAGCGCTGCGGGGCTCGGTCCAGATGTTTGCCCAGTTGTCATAAGAATCCACATTAGGGTGGGTGAAGACCAACTATTCCGATGGAGCGCCCGTCAGTAAAAAGAGGCTGGAGTATCGTATGCGTGCTCACGTTGATCGATGGGTTATCTGAAACATTCTCTCCGACAGGAAGATCGATCCATTCATCTGAAGGGGGGAGGTTGGCTCCAGCAGTGGCGTCCTGCTGAACAAGGGAGATCATGTCGCTGGGGCCAATACCACTCTTGAAAAGGATACGGGGGGTGGCAAAAGAGCCGGCGGAGAGGATAACGCGACCATTCGAGGTGAGGGGAATGACTCCGTCAGGTCCAAGCGAGGTATCGTTGGTCTTGACACCGCTGATCTGGGCGCCGCTACGGACGACGTTCAAGACGTTAACGTATTGCTTGTAGGTGAAGTTGTTGCGAGCACTGGCTGTCTTGAAGTACGTCGTGATGGGGCCAGCGCGCAGGCCATCAATGAACTACGGAGAACTACTTTCAGGCGACAGACAGGCTGGTGAAAGTATGGCTACTTACACTGTAAGCAGGGTAACCATAGACGTGATCTTTGTAGTTGGGGTTGCTGTTGATGGTGATCTGACTGTAACCTTGGGGCTGAAGCAACGAAGCAACAATGTCAGAGACTTGGGTCATGTAACGTTTGCCGTCTGTCGAAGGAGCATCGGTAGACGGGATACGGGATTTCAGCTTGTCGGTGTAGGTCTGGTGGTTGGTCCAGGAGGATGGCCAACCTCGGGCCGTGTCAAAGTCCGACTGGGGAGGCAACCAATAGAGAGCACCGTTGATGGCTGTTCCACCACCAAGGAGACATCCTGCGAAGCTGTTGATGTCCTTGCACCACCAGAACGGGCTGGTATCCTGGAACATAGTTTCTGTGGGGACCTGTGAGTGACGTTCTGGCCTTGCGAAGAAAACGAAACGTACCGAAAAGTCCGGGAACATCAAACTTGGTGTAGTTTGTGCCCTTCAACCAGGCAGGTTGATATGTTCCACCGGTCGATCCAAGACTGGGACCACCACGCTCGAGCAGGAGAACCTTCTTGCCAGCCTCAGAAAGACGATCAGCGACAACCAGACCACCGGCACCGGCACCAACAACGATGTAATCGTAAGGAGTAGCGGTAACCGTGGGTTGCGTTGTGGTAGTGGTAGTAGTAGTAGGAGGCGCAGTAACTGTGCCGCCGCCAGTGCCACCGGCAGCCCAGTTGTTGTACACAGCAGCGGAAACATGAGCACTAGACCAGTCGAGACCGAAGAAACCAACTGAGAGGGAAGGATGAGTTGATGGTTTACTACTAAATGCAGGCAGCTTACAGTCGGAGTGGACGCTGAAAGAGCTTTGGGGGTCGGCCGGAGTGTCGACCTCGGTATCCGAGAAGGCCCAGCCAGGAGCGCCACTGGCCGTTACGGGAATACTACCGGTACCACTGGATGTAGTCCAGGCTCCACGACACAATCAGATGAGAGTGACAACGAGTATTACCATGTATACTTACTAACACAGTTCTCGCACCTGTAAACCCACTTCCAATGGGTCGAGTTAACTTTGGAGGAGGGAAGGGTCGTGAGAACAGGGCCAGCAAGCTCGCTTCAGGTTGTTCAATCAAACTGGTCGAATAAGAAGAGTCAACAAGATACTAACGTGGGTAGTGCATAACTCCTGTATAGAGCGCATTAGACGCCACTTGGATGATGGAGGATAGAGAGATACGCACGAGGCGATACGCGCAGAGCTAACAATAGAGTCGCCATTGGGCCAGGCAACCAGAAGCAGGTTCTGCAGCATAGAACCGCCAGGTGCAACTCCGGCCCATTTGGCAGCAACGGGGGCAACGATTTCACCAATGAACTCAGTTGCGAGACTGCCAGTCGAATCCGCGGGCGGGAACACCCAACCATAGGTCACACCATGAGCAGGCTCGGTGTAACCGGTGAATGAAATACCATTGTCCGAGTCAATATACTGAGACGCGGACTGGGCCAGTGCTGACCGTCGAAAATGTCAGAAAAACGGATTCATTATGCAGTAAGACGAATGCGAAGACTAACCAAGACTGACGAAAGGGAAAAGGGAAACCGCCAAACGCCCGAGCATGGCCAAGAGATGGGGATGCTATCGAGCTTGAATTCTCCCCATTCCTTTCCTTGTTTAAATATCTTGCTGAATGCACACATAAGGAGTTTCCGGGTCGACTAATGACTCCGCGTGTGGTGCACATCGGTTGGAAACTTGCACTGCTGACGTTCTCTGGATATGTTACCGGTCGACCAATGACACCTTTGGAGTAACAAATCAGTGTCGGGGAACACATAAACGGAAAATTAGGGCAATGTCGGAGAAATCGAGAGGAGCGCTCTTGTCAGGGTGGCGATTTGGTCGCAACGCGTTCTTGATGAACCCTGAACTCCCATCGATTCAAGAGGTTTAAAGTCCCAAGAGTTATTTGCGAAAGGAGTCAGAGATTGGCACAGAAGACCGACATAAAACCGAGGACAAGTATCTATCCTCCATTTCCTTGAACTCGCCCCATGCAGTCGCCCCACGCGTCCTCACGCGTCTCGCCAAAATCCTAGGGTCTAGTGGTAGGTCAAAAGCGGAAAGAAACAGTCTTCGACCACTTTCGAGATCAAATCGAAATGTACAAAGCTAAATGGTCGCATCGCGGTGAAACGTCGCTTCTGGGAGGAGGGGGACGACTCTAGTAAATCGTTTAAGCTAAGTAAGCGGTATCCTCTCGAAAGCGATATTTAGCCGTAGCGTAACGATTTTATTTTGAGCAAGTACGGTCGATGGGATGTTCAATGTTCCTAACAAAAGAAGCGTGTGGATGGAGCAAGAGAGTGATGGGAGCTAACGACAAGTCCGTCAAGTCCGCACCGGCCAAAGGCACCGGAGATCACATGAAGCTAATCAAAAGAACCAGAGTTCGGTTCCAAATTTGGCACGGCCCATGGGGTACCCCTCATCATCCACAAGTTTTCGGTCGAGAGGAAGCCTGGAGAGAAGGTCATCAGTGTCGCTCCTTGTGCTTTCTCGAAAAGACACCCTGAACCTTCGCTTACTTGTTTGCATGTCAAGAGAAACATTCCAATAGCTAGAAAATCCTCGCTTATCAGTCATGCTGCGCTACTCTCGAGAGAGGCTTCTATCAGGACCTCGAAAATCATCTGTAGTAAATCTGTCATAAGTCTGGAATTGACTCAGTGCCTAGGGATTGATGCGACAATGCCTCATTGCCGAGGACATTCGCCATGTACTAAACCAAGGACATCGGATTGTTGTCAATATATCGCGGACTGCAAGCTCATTCGTGGCCACGGCTAAAGCCAAAAGGCTACATTGAAACGATCATTAACGATCAAGCAAGCAACTGCCCTTGAGGGTAGTGACTCGAATGATTGAATCATGGAGTAGATTTTTTCCTTTGTGCCTGGGATTCGGCCCTATGCACTGCCAACATAGTCGTAATTATACAATCGACACAAGGCTGCAAAGGGTACCAAGAACCACGAATCATGACCACAGACCCTTCAGCCTTCCACTAACAACAACCTCCTTTCCTAGTTCAACCCCAAACACGCACTTGTTCCCTCTCTCGCCACGTCTCCACCTCTCAATGAGCGTCTTGCCCTCTACGGGCTGAATACTGCTATTCTCAGTTCCAACCGTCACATGCAGCCTGTCCCTTATTTCCGCGGGCAACACCTTCAAGAACTTCTTTCCTACCGACTCGTCCTCTCCAGGTTCAGCTTCGAGCTCGAGGTTGTCGACCGTAAGCACCATAACTCTCCCATCCCACAGAATGTGGCCAAAGGTGCACTTGAAAGTAGGTGGGACATCAGCGGCACTAACGGCAGCAGCGGAATCCCACACATCAGTCTCCTGTGGTAATGACTTTTGATGCACGATTGTAACATGTGGCCTCGTCGCCACCCTCTCCCCTTTCTTCAACTTCTCCCAGAAAGCTGCCCCGTCCTTCACCTCATCATTGCCACTGGTAAAGACACCACTGACAACGCTATTCACGTCCACCTCAGGCAGAATCCCATAATACCTTGGCGATTTTTCCTTCCTCAATTTCTTCGCCTCCTTCCCCTCCAGGATAGACCCTGCACTCCTACCCTTCAC
>QFDT01008180.1:0-15600 GCA_003315915.1 Macrolepiota dolichaula | reverse complement strand
GGCACAGGGTACGACCCTTTTTATTTCCTTTCCCGCGGCCGTCGATTTCTTATTCTGCTTTTCTCTAGTTTCCCCAATACCACTGGCGCATACGAACTCGATCTTAGCTTGGCTTCCGATTTCTCCAAGGCATGGCGTGAGTTGGACGGCGTCAAGACCGATGTTTTCTGTTCTGGAAGTGTTATTCTTCCGGATAAGGCTGGGCGTCAACTTAATGTTGGTGGATGGTCTCTCGATTCGACTTTTGGTGTTCGTATCTTCACCCCTAATGGCGCTCCTGGAACCAACTCGACGGGTGATTGGGAGGAAGATTTCCCGGCTTTGAGTCTCCAGGTTAGTGTTTTCCACCGTCCGCTCTTCGTCTCGAACAGAAATTAAAGGCTTGTTTTAGAGGGGTCGCTGGTATCCTGGTGCCGCTGTGCTTTCTAATGGCTCCGTTGTTATTATGGGCGGAGAGATTGGTAGCAATGACAAACCCCAGCCGAATCTTGAAGTCTTGCCTAAGCCTGCAGGGGGTGATACCGTCATTGACCTTGACTGGCTCGCAAGGACTGATCCCAACAACTTGTACCCGTTCATCATCATCCTCCCCAGTAAGAACATCTTTGTCGGTGAGTACTATTTCTTCATTAGTACGGTAAGTTTCTGATGAGGTTCTTCTAGCTTACTGGAACGAGGCTCGCATCTTGGAACCCGCTGGCTTCCAGACTATCAAGGAACTGCCCAACATTCCCGGAAATGTGAACAACTTCCTTGCTGGTCGTACATATCCTCTGGAGGGAGCTGCTATGCCACTGCCGCAGCATGCTCCTTATACCGATCCTCTCGAGGTCCTGATTTGTGGTGGCTCAACCGACGGCGGAGGAGAAGCCAACGACAACTGTGTTACAATCCAACCCGAAGCTGCCAATCCCCAATGGGTCCTCGAACGCATGGTCCGTACTCCGAAACTGTATAGATATGACGTCTGCTAAACGGACTTAAACATAGCCTTCGAAGCGTGTCCTCGCTTGCATGGTTGCACTGCCTGATGGGACATACATGATCATGAACGGTGCCACTCATGGAGTTGCTGGCTTTGGCTTGGCAGATGACCCTAATCTTGGTGCTGTGTTGTACGATCCTACCCTCCCGCGCAATCAGCGTATGTCGATCCTCAACAATACGATCGTCGCTCGGATGTATCACTCTGAAGCTATTCTCCTTCCTGATGGACGTGTTCTTATCTCTGGTTCTGATCCTCAGACTGACAATCCTGACGGTACTGTCAAGTACCCCGAGGAGTTCCGTATTGAGGTATGCTGCATCCATAGTTATGTTGCTCCTGTCTTGACTGGAATTAATCCCCCTCCTATCAAATAGGTTTACATTCCACCTTACCTTGCCACTGGTCTCAAACAGCCTACTTTCACGCTTCCTCAGCATGACTTTGGTTATGGTGCTCAGTTTACCATTACCAACGTCCACTTGTTCCAAGGCGCGATATCCGGTCTCAGAGTTTCTTTGATCGCAGGTAAGTTTCTCAAAAAAAAAACCTCTAATGACGTTACAAAACTGATGGTGCTCTCGAAGCTACCTCGAGCACACACGGAAATACAATGGGCAGTCGTACGATCTTCCCTGCATTCTCCTGCAGTGGTACAACTTGCACTATCACCACACCTCCGAACTCTGGCGTCTCCCCTCCGGGTTGGCACATGTTGTTCATCTTGGATGGACCAACACCCTCTGTTGCCCAATGGGTCCGTATAGGCGGTGACCCCTCTGAGCTCGGAAACTGGCCCGATATCCCCGGCTTCAATCTTCCCGGTATCTAAATGAAATAGTTGACTGTTTTGTCGAATCCTGTCGTTTACAGCTTGGATTTGTTAAAGTAAGGCCATATTCCTTATTGTCTGGGACTTTTACTCTCTTGCTGTTGTTGTTAGTTATTGTTATATGAATGCTATCTCCTTTGTGTCTGTACTTGGACTTGACGCGATTTGATGGAAACCATGCTGTCGCTGATCGAGCGCGTTGTAGCCTATAATAGCGCCCATAAGAATAGCCCCGAAGAAATATTGAATTATTGGAATATATTGAGGGACGACACATTCCCCCTGTCGGTTGATGATGGAATTAGGTACATAAAGATGGACAAGTCGCCGACCCGTGTGATCTCACACTAACCGCAGTTGGAATTTCCCGATCATTCAACAACACGTCAATCTTTAGTTGTAGATCTTTTCCTAGGCCGAGGGTCTAGCCTCGAACGTGCCCATTTTTGTGCTATGTATATCATTTTTTTTGTGGCTTGGGAATCCGAAGAGGGCCCTTGCTTTGCTGTCATTTCTGTTGTTCTGTTTTTCTCTCCCCCCCTGACTTGATGCGATGATACCGCAGATCCTAATCACATCCCTACCAGAACGAAATCCCAACCAACCCCTTGGGCGTGTAATCCCAAGAAACGCGCCATACCCATAAATAATAAACAGTGCTGCGCGATTGATTAAATAAATATGATATATGATGATGATGTACACACTTAACAACCAGATTCAATATATATACCAAATGTAAGATGTTACACTCTAGTCGCGTTGAAGAGAATATAATGGAAATGGGAAGTATGAAAAACAAAAAATCACACCAAGTCCATCATTTCGGGATTCTACAAATGTCCGATGTCATAATTATCCACAAGGGAAGGGTAAGAAGTATAATGAGGGGGAGGGGGAAGAAGGAGAGGGATGATTATAGAACGAGTGGGTGTTTTGCGATAAAGAGCGGAATGTGTCCATGACAGGAGAGCGTCCATGGGATAATTAACACGAAGCGGGTTCAATGTTCAGTATGAGAATATCATAAGCCAGGGGTTCAATACGATCTATTAAAGACGAAGATGAGCACTGATGCACCACCGAAAAGGAAAAAGGTAGGGAATACTCACTGGGAAGAGAATGTGACCCCCAGCAGTTATTCTAATCAACAGAATCAGTATTCAATGTAAGATAAGAAGATGATATTTATATGTATATTACTCACGCGAGAGGTACGATGACAGCCCAGGAAGATACTGCAACCTGCCATTCTGGGGGGATCACCGGTGTAGCAAGAATTATCATCCCACCAATGAGAGTGAAACAAAGAAGGAAAGTGGGCCAGTAGCGTTTGAGGATTCTTGGTACCTCAATCCAGAAATTCGAGCGTTCGACCTCTTTGGCTGTTGCACCCCAAGTGATGTTGTAAGAGAACATGTGTGCAAGGAGGGCCGTTGATAGATGGACGCTCAAACCAGCAAAGAAGAAAAAGCTATATCCTGTCAGCGAAGGAACCGAAGTAAAGCGAGGGTTAGACTTACAAGAACGGAACCCACATAAAGTTCTCGCAGAGGGCTGATAACAAATCACGGTGTCCGATGCGATACTCTAGGAGAGTGAACGCAAGGTTACCAGCGCCTGGGAAAACGACTGTACACGCAAGCCAAATCTCGAAACTCTTAAGGTAATAGCCATCAACTTCGTACGAGAACCCGAGGAGACAGTAGTTGAGGATAGACAGCATGGCTGCGGCTGCTAGGCCGTAGTAGGAAAACATGTAAGCCAACATGCTTATCTTGTAATGCACCGGTGCGGCGGACCAGAGGAAAATACGCAGTTGTTTGTTGATAGGTCCGAGACGCCACCAGTCTTTCAAGGGGTTGAAGATAAGCTCATTGCAACCTAGAGAGACAGATGGTGTGTGTGTGAGTCGGGTCATTTCGAGCTCCGAGATGCGGTTCGGTAAATGAACGGAGGGGAAGACTAACCATAGGCGTACTTTTGCCAACGATTCAGCTCGTCGTCTACAGTCAAAGAAACTCCTTCCTTAAAACCGCCTTCGGAGTAGTTTGCCCAGCGAATAATATAACCTTGTAACTAATAAGAGAAAAAAACCCTAAGTGAATAAACCGTGATGGGGGCTGTGGAACCGTGAAGCATACCTGCAAGCGAAGTGCCATATCAAAATCTTCCGACACGTTATGCTCCGACCACACCTTCGAAACGCCATCCGTGTCCACAAAAGCCGCTTCTTGAAGAGCGGACCATCGAAGGAACGCGTTATGACCGACGAAGGGGGCTATTTCTCCATTGGCGCATCCGAGAGAGATGCACTTGTTGATGCGACGGGTAAAGTGTGCGATGCCGTTTTCGAAGTAGTGGAATGCGACCTGCATGACGTCTACATAGCACACATGTCATTAAAGGTCCGAGAATGGAATGAAGAGATGACGAGACATACCTGATTCGTGTTGAATGATGGCAACTTCAGGACATTCTGCCATCTCGCGTGCGGCATCCCTGAGACAATCCTAAAAGTACTAGTTTTTAGTTCATGACGCCCGAGAACGTGCGGATGGTCAATTTTGGTAAGACGAACCTCTGGAACCACGGTATCCGAATCAACGAGCAGGATGATATCGCCAACACGAAGGGAACGCGCGTTGTTTGCCCAAGGCTTCCACTTCCGACCTGTAGACTCGTACATCTCTTCAATAGCCAATTCGAGTGCCCGTTCTTCCAATGACGCCGAGTGTTGGTCGGCTTTCTCGGATACTTCGAGTGCGAGGATGTGCTTCTCCATAAGCAAAGAGAGCTAAATGAATGGAAGAATAAGAAGAATAAAGAGAAAGTTAGACTGGGGAATCGCGGGATGCTGAGAGACGGTGTTTACTTGAAGGCCGTAATTCATGTTCGATGCTTTCTTGAACCTTCCTGCACGCTTGTAGCCATCTGGTTTGCTGCTATGTGCAGGTCGGGCAACCCATCCGATGTTATGGTCAGAGTAGAATTCGATACGTGCTTTTCGCTCTTCTTCACTGACGAGTTGGAGACCGTCGTCGTGGACGAAGATGGAAGAAGTTCCGCCTTGGCGTGCGTATGTTTGCATGGCCTTCTTGAGATGATACACAGACTTGGCTCTATATTTCAATGTGATGATGAGTGTGAGCAGAGGGGTTATCGGAATGTGTTGACGTACATGGTATCCTCTAAGCTTTCCTTGTACACGGGCATTTCGATCGTGATGTGGGGTAGGTGCGAATCGACATCAGGGTTCGGGGCAGGTTTTCGTGACGAGTAATACCGAGAATTTTCATGATACTGTGCCACGGGGCCGAATCTGCAACGCGAAGTGGTTATTTAAACACGTAAAGGAGCTACACGAGGGGTTGAGATGACTCACAACATGCAAATGTTGGACACGATTTGCAACGAGAAGAACTATCAGCGACGTAAGTATGGAGCAACGGTTCGCAACCGGACGATGCGACGTACGAGTGCAACACAAATTAGGAAAGGCGCCGTAGCCAAAAGTGCAAACCGCTTGTAACTATTGTCGAGTTTAAATTCGGAGAGAAGAATCGAAAAGCCACTGGCAAGGAAGACTTTGTTTTATAATTTAGTCTCCCATTACTTGAGGCAAAAAGTCAAAGTTGACACTCACAAATGGCAAGCCCTAAGCCTAATCCACCGTACATAGGGCCGAATAGTCGGATGGGGCGGGGTGCTGGTCCATCCGCACCCTTTTCGAGATCACTCTGCCCATCAGCCTTTGACGAAGTCCAACTCCAGCCAAAGATCTTCCACGGTCTTGACTTCTTTTCCGCATTTTCGGCTCCTTTGAGGTTGGAGATGGCTGCAGTGACAGCACCTGGGAACGGAGCGGGTTGTGTGAGATTGGCGTTCGAGGTTGTTGTTGAAGGGATGACAGAGGTAGCGATCGAAGCAGATACGGAGTGGCTGTTTCTTAGACCCCAAAGGCGTTTCATCAACTTTTCGTTGAGATCGCGACAGAGGGGGACGATGTCATCTAGTTCGTCTGACCAGACGACCAGAACGCGTTCGTCACGCTGAGGAGATATTCAGCACCCGGCGAAATCTTTGTAGACGAAACTTACGATAAAGGCACCACACTGTTCCTTATCAGCATGTGGTAACGCACTAACGGTATCGACGACTTGTATCTGAGTGTTCTTGTCGACTTCAAATGCAGCCGCGTCGTCGGGACTGTTCAAGCGAATTGAGGCGCGAAAGAAAATGATGTATCTAAACGAAGACTCACATGGTTGCCAATGCAGAATGCACAGCCGCGCTTCGAACTTTGACTGCCACCAGAGGATTCAGACCACGCATGGCTGCCTCGAAAGGCGCAAGGAAGGGATTTTCATAAGGAAAGACTCGGAATACTCCAGGCTCGACTCGAATGCAGACACCTGCAGAAACATTTTCTTCTGAGGGCTTAAACCAAGCATCCCCTTGTGTCTGTAGATTAAGGTGAGCGGGGAGAAGTGGTTGCGACGAGCACAGTAAAGCACATACCGAGCGAAAGATGTAATGCAGGATGGCATCGTAGGAGTCGTAGTCCATTAGTATGGCTGACGGGCGATAAGGTCGAAAGCCTGGGTGTATAGTAGTGTAGTGATTGGTTGTCGAGACCCAGAAGGGCGAGAAGTCGGGCCGTGAGTTTAAAAGAGAATCCTCGAAAGGGGGAATCGATCATTGAGTGGACTTGAGGACGGTGGCCGTGTGCGATAAATTGCGATCAATACAAGAAGGATTCTTGAATCCCCCCTGACAATGGGATCTCGGAGGTTCCCCTTCCACGATCTGAGAATCCGACGGAACGATAAAACTCGCCTCATCAATCCTACCTATTGGCATATGTGCTGGCACCCTGAAGGTATCAGGAACGATACACAGCGTCCTTATCCTGCTCGATGCCACTGCCAATCATCAGATCCGCATTCCCTCCACGATGCGGCATGTCGTATGGCTCGATCGTTGGGAAGGGCTTGAGGCATTCCTGCAAAGGGTCTCCTATCTCGCCGAACTTTCCAAGGAGATGAGCTATCTCTGACTGTTCGTATGGGTACCATCTGCTCAGTTGTTACTTCATTCCCCATCCTACTGATACCGCTGTTGTTTAGTCGGCCTAGCTCAAAATAATGAGAAAAAAATACATCAAAGAGTCATAGTATTTCATCCAGGGTGTCAATGCCAATTCAGTGGTTTCGACATTTGTTCGACATGAGAGAGAGGGACCTTTCATCATGAAGGTTCCGTAATGTGAGAATTTTTTGACCCTGTCAAGTACTGTCTCGCAGTTGACGTAGAATAATGACTATGTTGTGTTCGTGGAACGGAAACATTGCAGGGATCAATCCGCCAGTAATGTGGTAAAACATATTGGAGAGACCGATGGGTGGGAGTATTGGTGCCTGGGCAAATGGGCGCCAACACGTGACCACAGAAAATTAGTTTTCACCCAAATTCACAAGTTCTCGGTCTTCTTTTCTTCTTTTTGCCGTGTTGTTTTGCCGTTCGGCTCTCCTCGCTTTCCGTGATTGATCTCGCCAAAGTTCCCTTCTATTTCCCTCTGATACACCTGTACATTGAACCCAGATTCCCTCGGATTTCAACGAGGTCCCACGGGTGGTATCCCAACATCCACTTACGAATTTTGCGCTTCCTGTCCCTCAGGACAACACGTCCGTTGCGCTTGGTTTCATGCTACAATCACGAATATTCGAGCTATAATTCGAACTTACGACCTATGTGGCGCGTCGTCATGCCGAGTTATCCAATCTGCGAGCTGACGGGTCGAAGCGAAACGTTGTTTTGCGTGGACAGGTACAGTTATCATTCCAAGTAAGTAGTGTGAATGACTTGTTGTTCGTAAGTCTCGGTAAGCTGCTGAGGTGATGATCACCCTCGTGTACAACATGTACCTCGACTGACAGCGACACCCCTCTCTGACCGATACATCAAAACCCATGTCCGTCACACTTAAACCTGGAACCACACTGCTTTACTTATTTTTGGCGGTTTTTTTCCATCTGGCTGGCAAGTACCAGGCCATACGGCTTTTACTGGATTATGCGTGCCTCGGGCAAGTCCCTTGTGGTATCTGTAAAGTAATATCAACTGCAAACCTTTAAACAACTCTCAGACTCTCGGAGTACGGGATTGCCCTATCCTGACGGGTGACGGCTTCCTGGGAATCTGACATGGAGAGATCGATCTTGCCTCAGGAGCGGTCAATTCCCACCACCGCCTTGCATACCTCGAGGCCAGGAACGGCAAGAAATGTTGGACAGACCTGGACGTCCATCATCCGGCTTTAAGTCAATAATGAACTTTCTTCGAATCTTATAACCTCACACCTGACCTTCCTCTCCTCCGGCTGACTTCGAGGACGCGGTCGTAGATTAGTTGGTGTACTCACTGTCATCAACCACCATGGCTCACAACCCGGCCGACTCTATCCAGGAGGAGGATCGACTTGCTCCTCCGCAACCTAGGTTCGCCACTACCGACGTGCCACGGCAGACCCACTCAAGACCGACCACCGCAAAGACAACGTCAAGCACACAATCTTATGGCGAATCGCCTCCCTCTACCCCCCGCAGCAACGCAGATGGGCTCTCCAACCCATTTTCCCCACCTGGGAGCATTGCGAATTTTGATGTCGCTGAACACCAATCTCCTGACAGTCCCCCTACCCAGCACATCCATACGATGTCCTCTGATTCAATTGTCTCTGCGCCACGAAGCGGATTCCATTCCGTCTCGACGAGTGCCGCAGATCTCTCACGAGTCTCCTATTCACTCTATGGCAGTCGACCGGGTACTGCATCGAGCCGTCTACGAGAGAGTTTTGCATCGCCAAAACCACGCCCCTTAACTATGTACAACACTGTACAGCCATCCCCAGTTAAGTTCCAACGAGAACGTCCAAAATCTACAATGCTGTCTGCGCGGGGCCCAGTCGAGAAGCCTTGGATTTCTACACGTGATCCATATGCTCGCCTTGCATACTTCTTGACTTACGGCGTGATGCTTCTTGGAGTCGCAGCTGGAGCTATCCGCTGCTGGATTTCATGGCGCGATACCCCCGTTTTACCTGGAAACCTGTGTATGGTCATGGATGAGGACTTTGACTCCGCGGATGGGATTTTTGGGGAGAATGGGAAATTCTTCCGCGAAGTGGATATGAGCGGATTCGGGTAGGTTTCCGTGGAACGTTTATGGTTCTTCAGAGTTTCTCTGACAGGCTTTGCCCTATAGGAATGGGGAGTTTGAGATGACGACGTCTTCGGATAATAATTCATACGTGCGCAATGGTCGGCTTTACATCACACCGACCTTGACTGCTGATGCTATCGGTGCTGATGCCGTTGTCGATAAACACATCTTCAACATCACGGACTGCACGTTCAACATCACGCAAGGACTTGGTTACACTTCTTCGGTACCTCACTTCGTCAACACGAGTGCGATAGGAGCAGACCAGATATTTGATGCAGATGGGTACTATCGAGCTTGCTCCGCTGTCAGCAACGCGACCAGTGGTCAGATCATCAACCCCGTTCAAAGCGCTAGAATCAGCACAAGGAAGACTGCTAGTATCAAATATGGCAAAGTCGAAGTTAGAGCTAAAATCCCCAAGGGGTGAGTTCAGTTTCATTCATTACCCTTTTTTCCATGCCGATTATTTTATTGATTGTGCTTGAACCCTATAGAGATTGGGTTAGTAGAATATCAACAAAGTAGTTTGTGTGATGGTACTGATGGTTTGGTGTGTTAGCTCTGGCCAGCGATTTGGATGCTTCCGGTGGATGATAAGTATGGGCCTTGGCCTATGAGCGGTAAGTTCCTTGTGCTTAACGTTATCAGCTTGCTTGAAATGCTGTCCCTCGATACTCGGGCGGTTAAGCTTCGCTCTGGCCTTTGCTTGAATAAAACGTCCGGGCGCTATGAATATCTAATCCCTTCATGAAATCGAGACCATTCCACACATCATACTGACTTCGTTCTTATCCTCAGGTGAAATTGACATCATGGAATCTCGTGGAAATGGTATCCGATATCCAAAGCAGTGAGTGTATCTGCCTCAGATTATACCTGAAATGAGATGGGAGTATTCATATCTACGCTTCTCTCCTTTAACAGAGGGAGCAACTACGTCCGCGGCTCGCTAAATTGGGGACCGGTATCATTCTTGAACCGTGTTTGGATGACCTATGGTTGGTGGACGCAACGCCGCTCAAGTTGGGGTGACGACTTTCACACCTACGCCCTGGAATGGACAGAAGACTTCATGTAAGTTTGTGATCCTGGGTCTTATTGCGACCGATTCATTTGATTGGGATTTCGTTGTGTTGACATTCCCTCAACCCCCCTTCAACTACAGCCGCATCTACGTCGATACCAGGTTACACCGTCTCCTTGATACGAGGATCAAGGACTCTTTCTGGGATCGGGGTAATTTCCCGCGTGTAGTGCAAAATGGGTCAGAGGCCGTGATTTTAACCAATCCCTGGTCAAATGCGACCAAAGCTGCGCCGTTCGATCAACGTCAGTTCCTTCAGTTGCAATCGCATGCTTATCGCCTATTAATACCATTTGTTATTTCTATTTTGCTTTCTTCCCCCCTCTACCCTGATACGTTCCCGTCGCTCTCTGATCGTCGTTTTGGAGATTGTTTAATTTGTTTGGTTGGGTCCATCAGCGTTTTATCTTATTTTGAATGTGGCGGTTGGAGGGACAAATGGGTGGTTCCCTGATGGTAGTGGGGGTAAACCTTGGCTTGATGGTTCGAATAGTAAGTTCTTTTTTGTTCAAATTGTTCAGCTTTAGACCCCCAAACCCTTGACGTCATTCAACCCTTCCTTTTTTTTGGAATTTATTGGCATTGTAAACTGATCGCGTTTTGCAAATATAGCCGCTATGGGTGACTTTTGGCGTTCGAAAAGCCAGTGGTCGCCGACCTGGTCGGATGACCCTGAGGATCGTTCACTGATCGTGTACGTTATTTCTCATATGACCTCTTATGAGCGCTGCGTGCGGTACTCATGGGTCGTGCGTTTGATAGGGATTCTGTGAAGATGTGGCAGTTGTGCTAAGTAGCCAGCAGCGCCACGGGTATAGTCATGGACCGACCATCAGCTACAAAACCTTACAAGACTTATCTCATCTAGATCACAATTTTCTTTACATGAACTGGATGGATTGTACGTTTCGTTTTTTCATAGGTTGTAATCTTTGAAGTTGTGTATTGCTTAATAACCTTGGACTTCGGACTTATTTTATGATATGAATCTTCTTCAATCACTGATCGCTCTTTTATGACCTGCGCTCCTTTGTGTTAACTCACCATCTTTGTCCCCGTTTAATCTATCGTACATAAATACAACGTGTCCTGCAGATTTGTTCACGCATACTTGATCAGCGCCCATTTACTGTGCCATATAACGTATGACAATCAGAGAAACGTACAATTTCAACGGGGGCATAGCTCAGTTGGGAGAGCAGTAGACTGAAGCCTTCATGTGTTCTAAAGGTCCCGCGTTCGATCCGCGGTGCCCCCATTTTGTCAATTGATAAGCTTTTTTTTATATCATAATATCCCTTGATGATGACTATCAATCAATCACTCCCCTGATTGTCATTTGCTTTACAGCATCCCTCTTGGCATTCTCTCTTACCGCGGATCGAACAATTGGGACAGAGTCCATGTTTTCAATCCTTGCCTCAAGACATGTGGTTCTGAACTTTTTTCTTAAGAGTATTATTGCTATCACTATCTTAGCCGTTCTAGTACCGTCTCAGCGCTGGAAAAGCCGATCACGCTCAGGAGCAGTACATCTCACAACAAATGGTGTCTTGAGTTCTGCGAGAAGCGCGGTGAGTTGTAAGCCGAAGCCCTCATGCATTGGTACGTGCGCTCTGGCGAACATGGGTTCTTTTATGAGCAAGGAGGAGACTTGTGACCAAGGTAGATGGCTTGGGAGGCGAAAGAGAGGAGGAGGGTGGGGGAGATGAGAAATGCACCATCAGGTATACACATGTGCTGTCGATTGTGAGATGGCCGGGGTATTTCTTATGATCGGCACAACAAATGTAGTACAAAGCAAAGAGAGAACAAGGTCAGTTCTCTCATGGAATAAGGAAGTCGAAGCATCAATATCAGGGACGCACTACTCAAGTGTGTGAAAACTCGGATCATGAGATTATTCAACTGCGGGCTGGTGCAGATCGTGTCCCGAATATGTGGCGTTGAACTCACCTCTTGACTGCCCCCGGTTTTGATTTCTCAGAAGAAACTTGCTAGTTATGTTGCTTTGTGGGTGCTTTATTGTATAGGTATGTGTGTTCTTATGGTATAGTGTGTTCATATATTCGGAGGCTCACTAGAATGTTTTTTTATCATCGGAATCAGCTTCTTAGCGCATAGTTCCTCGTCAAGGATTCCCGAGTTGAGCGCTAGCCCTAGTACCGAAAAAAAAATGAGGCACCCATGAGCAAGCAAGAACCTCCTTTCATTGGCCCATCTTTCTCAGTCCCCTTCTCACATATCAGATATATCCATCTCAGTCGACTAAATAAACACGAGGCTTCCAAGGCTGTTCTTCGGCTTGAGAGGATGTGGAGTTATGAGCTAAGAGGGGAATTTACGTCCTATCACACAATAGCACGATGAACTCAGGGCCATCTTTAAGCGCTTCCAATCTCCTGTTGTTACAGGCCCGGGACCATGCGTAGACCATCCCTAATATCGAACATTTGGTTCTTTTAAACACTCCTGCGCCCACATTCGATCCATCGATTCGACGCCCCATACCTGGGAGAACCTTCCTATTCCTTCCTCCCTCTCTTCCTCCCTCTCAGATTTCCGAGCTTGCCGTTTCACGATCGCGCCACTCACCTGTCAGATAAGGACCCACAAACTGTCTTCTTCTCCTTTATTACCTCGACGCCCACAAACGTTCGCCAACTTGAGCCCTTTAATTCGGAATCGACAGACAAATGGAGATTCCAAGAGAGTTTTATAAGAAGCACAGGTCTCAACTCGTGAGACTTGTGTGTGGGGAGCTATACGATGGGATAGTGTTTCTGACAGTTGTGGCGGGTAAAAGGCAAATCACCTTTCAATTCCGGGAGGAGGTTTTGGGCACGCGGGGTGTATTTACTATGATGAAGGAGATTGTGAGTGACCTCCTTTGTCCATTATGTTACGAGACTGGGACCGATCCGGGTTGTACGGTATAGCAAAATTATTACCACAAGATAAACTGGTCTGAGGACGCACCGAACTGGTGCTATATGAACAAAAGTAGGCATGGGGCTCTGAGATTCAAGCAGACGGAGAGAAAGCTGGCCGGGGTGGACGAACCATGCTGGGCCCGAAAGGTCCTCGAAAGAGATATTGACCTCGATGAATACAGTCCGCTAGATTTTCGCTATGGGAAGTGGTGTGGGCAGGACGTGGGTGAGTATCTGATCATTCCCTTGAGATATATTTAGGTACTCACTTCTACAACGTAATAGATGTATACAGGATCACGCTGGACCAGGATGCCAAGTTCCTAAATCGTGCAATGAAAGCCTATCGAAGGTTAGAAGGCATGCATATGACCTATGACCTGTTAGGTCATGTCATAGACGACGACGAAAACGTGATCGGACTTATGACTGAGGCCATGAAGGGTCGCTGTGTAGAGCCGCACGATGCCGAACTCGTATTCGAGTCCATGCGAAAGCTAAACGATATTGGATGGATCCTGGACGCACCATTTGGTGGATCTATGCTCATCGCTGAGAATGGAGAGTTACGCATAACGTGCATGCATAACGTCATAGAGCTACCGAAAGACCCAGAGGAGAGGGCGGAGCGAATAAAGAGTAGGGAGGAAACCTTGTCCGAAGTGTTTGGGGGTATGTTGGGCAAGTGCCCACGTCCTAGGATCCCGTCTGGTGCGAGGGGTAAATATATCTTCAGTGTCAATGTGATGGTGCCACTGTCGGATCCGGAAAAGGTGTTGAAGGGGACTAACGGGGGGTGGATTGTGAAGAATTTTAGGGATCCAATTCACAAGGATAGCGTGGATATATTGAAGCTGGAGAGGAGTGCGAGATTCAAGAGGACATGGCAGATAGACAGTGATGACGAGAAGAGGGAAGAAAAGGAGAGAACTCGGCCAATGAAGAAGAAACGAGACCTCGTCGTGTCTAAACAAAGAAGACTGCCCGAGCGATACGAGACACCGTTACCCACACTGCCCGTGGCCAGAGAGGACATGCCTTTGGCGATTAGTGCTGTTTGGGAGGACGGAGCACCATATTTTCCCTCTACCCGCGCGCGCGGCCAGGAAATCCCCAGTTGGATTTACGAGGGACCTTGGTTGAACCTTGCTAAATCGAGGTTCGATGTTATAGAGCCATAATTATGTTATTGGAGGTTATCCGCATAGTCGTATTCTATGGTTAGTGTAGTGTATTGGCGTATATCTGTCTCGAAAGATGTTCAGATCCGCTTGTCAACGTGTACTTAAGCTGAGAAAAAATAAATAAATAAACTTGTCCCTGGCCAGTTGATTAGTAGGTGTTGTGTGAACGAATCGATCATAGTTGCTAAGACTTCGTCTGAATGTTTCATGAGGCAAGCGACCCAAGTACTGTGCTCGTATAGTCCCGAAAAACCTTTTGCGACAGTCGGCACGGAGCCAATCCAGAAAGCACAGCATTAACGAAGGTACATGGGTAGACGTATATATATATGATAGCGAGTGTAGACGGATCAAGTCTCGACGAGACTGAGTTGACAATATAAAGGATGTCGAACTCAGTGAGACCTTACACCTTTTATGTGTCTCGCTGTCCGACGACATCCGAGCACAGCACAGCCAGTCGCCCCTATTGCTGCCACCTTCCACAACATGGACCCGATACCGATATGACCAACTCTCGATAAGCATTAATTCCATATCGAGATGGCTGGAGGGCGAAGTTGGTATTGTCGCCTTGACATTTGCATGTGTTGTTTTAGCTTTAGGCGCGCTAGGTGAGCAGACAACCCCGCTTGCCCATGCTAAGTAGTTGTATCGGTGTATGGAGTAGGTGATTAACCAAGGACTTCACTTAGGTTAGCCGGATTAATCCAAAATCCAGCCCACGCGGTTGCCAGCAGTTGTAAGGGCCTGAAAATTAATGTCCCTTGTTCTAAACCTTAACCTAGGAGAGGGCTCTACTCAAGCGGCAGAGGTGGACATAAGGACGCGAGGAGTAAAATTCCACCTCAGATATGGCCCAACTCTAGGTGTAATTGTTGACAAAGCAGCATTAGCACTAGGTCATGCTCTTGTCACATGTCACATTACGTGACAGCTAAGCGCCGTCACGGGCACTCAGACCGGATCATTTGTTCTTGCCATACATTGACAATAGAAGCATTGATCACATGAGGCTGTGCAAAATGATACTAGCATGCTTCCATTATGTTATCTATTAATAACTCAATCAAATAGCTGACAGTTTTCCAATTGCATTCATCTGCATCCATCAATATGCTTGTTGGCATAGTCCATTCAGTCCTCAAGTCAGAGATTGCACAAGCACAGCAACACTACCAAGTGTCTGCCAATGTCCAACACCTTCTGGCCCCTGACTTCAAAGTTGGTGATCAAGTATTTGTCAAGGCACAATTCTTCCAGACAACTTGCCCATCCAAGAAGCTATCACAAATCCTGATGCTTACCTAAGCTCAGTATACAAGCAAGGGGACAGCAGTCTTAGATAAGCA
>QFDT01008179.1:0-11643 GCA_003315915.1 Macrolepiota dolichaula | reverse complement strand
GCTGACCAGAGGAATCAGAGGGGTTGGGGTAGGGGCAGGTGCTGGGGCAGGGACAGGTGCTGGGGCAGGAGGTGGTGATGGAGCAGCTGTTAGGATTTTGCCAGAGCTCTTGTCCAGTAGTGCATGTTAATCCTGTACTGGACATTACGAGACTAGCTAGATCTCCCAACGGATCCAACGCTTCTGGTCCTCTTCACTAGGACCTTGCTGTGGTCGGATAGGACAGCAGATAAGGGATGGCAAGAACGACAAGTCTACCAGACTTGAAGTCACAGCCAAGACGATGTCAAGTACCTTAGACAATGTCAAGAGAGGGAGGGAGAACACCAGGTAGTTCTTGCCTTGTTAGAGCTCAAAGAACTCAACACTAGGAGTGAGAAGAGAACGCTGTCTAGTAGCAACAACGCTAAGATTCAAATTGGAGAGACTACCTACTTACAAGCTTGCTATTTATCATGTATTGTACAAGCTATTGAGAAGGTGGTAGTTCACCAGAAGGTGAGAGGAAACGGAAGTCCGTATCTAAACATAGGATGGGGAATAACAGAGGTCCGTAGTTAAACATAGTACAGAACCACAAGAAGAGAAGGGGAAGGAAAAGCGGGAGTCCGTGCTCCAAAGAGTCCAAAGTCTCTAAATTTAGCTATTTTCCTACACCGGTGTTGTTCGTCTGTTTATTCCAAGTTAAGTTCTTCTTCATGAAACTCCCAGTCTTCCCATTGCGTGTCGACTACCATCATGTCTGTGAGGACGTCAAAGGAATCAAAAACAACATTCATAACAGCAGCAGGAGCAGGGGTTATTGCACTGGATAGGCATCAGTCTTAGCACTCTATAAATATCATGGAGGTGGCACTTACCAATTTGCCGCTTTCGTGCCTTCAACTCCAAAACCACAGTTCCAGCAATGACAGCTTGCTGGAGATCCTGGTCAAGCATTGCCAGAGTGGTGTTGATGGTGGTGGGGGTGGGAGTAGACATTAGGGGTAGTGGTTGCATGGTGAGCAAGGTAGGGTGTCACGACCTGATCCAACCAACACTGCCCTGATGCCCATACCTGCCAACTTCTTGTTCTCATTCTCCGATACTCAACCAACATTGGTTCCTACCAGTTACCTTGGGGTAACTGGCTGCTAACCCACAGTTGCTTGGCAACCAATACATTGTGGGGTGAATCTCCAACCGTCAGCTGGCCTGTCCCATTTCTGTTGTATCTCACTCTGTCTGTAGTTTCTCTGTCCTATTTCATATTCTTTCATTCTCCTATTTTCTGTTGGATACTTGTCCTCCTATTGTGTACATGTTCCTGACCCCTAGACCTTGCTCCTTGTTGCATGCCCTAGTATCCACCTTGTCTGTTTCTCCCATTTGTCCTCCTTATTTTTTGTTTCTCCATTTCTCCAATTCCTTTGAGTATATAAACCCTCTGTCCTCTACCTTGTACCTCAGTCTGAATATCAACTTAGCTTTGCACTCGTAACTCTGCCTCTTTCCCTAAGTTGCTTCAGCGCACTCTCTCTCTGTTCTACCTGAAATCAGGACCATGACAGTAGGAATGGCACAACACACACGTTGAAGCCAAGGTCCTATTCCGCCAATGTTTGACCAACCCAATTGGCTGACAGTCTGCCCCAGTCTGTCCTTGAGTTTAACATGGGGGAGAGGAAAATTTTTTTTTATTAAATTAAGCTTTTTTTTGATCATATCAAGTCCAACTAATCACCATTACAAAGCAAGGTTTCAAAGCTAACTCCAGTAAAAAAGCTGACTTCATATCCAACATCCAGGACTTCTTCCTCTTAAACCCCCTCCCTACATTTCTGGCTGCTGTGGATGTCACCAACTATGCCAATGCCCTAAAAGCTAAAGTGGAACAGGCCTGATTACTGCATTTGGAGCTAATCCGCATCACATCACATTCAAAACCCTGGTGGAACAAGGAGTGTGGAAGGAAGTTGAGGGAGTATAGAGAGAGGCAGATGGTGGTGAGATGGAAGGCATTTAGGAGGGTGTGCCAGGGTGCCAAATGTAAGTTTTTCAATAAGAAGATCCAAGAAATCTTGACCAAGAAGAGACAGCCATGGAATCTCATGTCATGGGCAAAGGATTGCAACCTCCTTCCAACCCAGGCCATTGAGTACATGGACCCCCCATGTAACTCCCTCAACAAACTATGGAGTGCCCTAAATGGCACCTACAACGCAGCGGCCGAGCGCCCAGTTGACCTCTCTACAGCCGAGTTTGCCCTGGCCCACCCTCCACATGTGTGGCACCCCATGTCGGCTAGAGAACTGCTAAACGCCCTTGACCCCACTTCCAACTCAAATGCCCCAGGGCCCAATCATATCAACTGGGGCCAAATCAAGTCCCTCCTTTTGAATCCCAAGTCCATTGAGGTCTTCTGATGCTTTGCCAATGCGTGTGTAAACTTTTCTGTTTGGCCCTCCTATTTCAAGGACTCTACCTCTATCATTATTCCCAAACCAGGCAAACCACACTACTCCACCCCAAAAATGTTCTGGCCCATTGTCCTCCTCAACACTTTTGGCAAGCTCATCAAGAAGGTCATCTCCAACAGGCTCCAGTTCAATGCTGCCCATTTTAACCTCATCCATCTCCTCCAGTTTGGAGGCCTCATCCAATGCTTCACTGAGGACGCAGGTGTCTACCTCACTCACAGGGTACACAAAAGCTAGAGAAAAGGCTTTAAATCTAGTATTCTCGCATTTGATGTAGCTCAATTCTTTCCCTCCATCAATCACACTCTCCTCACCACCATCCTTCAACATCATGGTTTTCCCCCTTGCCTTGTTTCCTTTTTCATTGATTACCTGTCAAATAGGTTTACTTCCTACTCTTGGAACTCTATTTCCTCCCTTTCATTCCCAGCCTCTGTTGGTGTTGGCCAAGGCTCTGCCCTTTTCCCTATTCTTACTTCCTTTTTCCTGTCCCTGTTTATGTACTGCTTCTCCTCTGATCCAAGATGTAAACTACTCTCCTTTGTCAATGAT
This sequence comes from Macrolepiota dolichaula, assembly GCA_003315915.1. NCBI lineage: Eukaryota > Fungi > Basidiomycota > Agaricomycetes > Agaricales > Agaricaceae > Macrolepiota > Macrolepiota dolichaula. The sequence continues at coordinate 8,632 of QFDT01008179.1, read as the reverse complement.
GGACTATTTTTTGTTTAATCAGACTCCTTCTTCACTAATGCTGTCTTTCTCTCACAGGTCTATTCTGCTGCCTCCCGCTTCATTTCTGTTATGGTCTTGACAATGAACCCCCTACATTGGTTATACAAGTGGCGCCTCAAACTCCTTGACATTCCAGACTACGAAGAAGTACCGGGCCAATCTACCTCTCCACATGGAACCCCTCTGCCTCCTTGGTATGAGTCCCAGTACCTCAACCACTACCTTTGCCAGGTATGGGATAATTTACTGTTCATCCATATCTATCGGCACGGACTCTACAAGACCACAATCGCTCAGCCTGCACTCACTGGAGCCAACAACTACGGATGGAGGCAGATCATCGGAGATATGTCCTTCACCCACCCGTACCTGATGGGCCAACCCTACGACCTCTGCCGGACCAACTCCCCTGTCGATCTCTCTATCAGCCACTTCTCCACATTGTCATTGCCTTTGGATCAAGAGAACTCTGATAGCATGGATTCTGTAGATCCGTTGTCTTCCATTTCACAACAAGCTTCCATTCCTGGAACGCCATCTTGTTCCAACGCCCTTTCTGGTCCTGTCAGTAGCATTTCATCTTAGTTAGCAATGGACAAAATAGTAAAGGCAGAAGTATCTCAAAATGTATAAATAATGGACCATTCTGTAGTTGAAGCTTCAGCTTCAACCTTTTCATTTGTCTCCCTCTTACTCTTGTCCTCTCTCTTACTCTCTCTCAAATATAACTTGTTGTATTCCCTCAAGTGAACTCAGCATTCTTCTGTTTGTCAACAGCAGAAGATATCAGTCTTTGTTCAGTACTCCAGGACAACTAGTGTTGTCAGCCGAAGGTAATCGTTGAAGTGTGATCCTTCAGTGTTGACTAGCCTAGTGGCCATCCTTGTGGTGCCCTCTAGGTGAACTGTTATGAACATTATTTTTGATTCTTTCGACGTTCTCACAGACATGATGGTAGTCGACGCACAATGGGAAGACTGGGAGCTTCATGAAGAAGAAGAGCTTAACTTAGAATAAACGGACAAATAACTCCGGTATAGGAGAACAACTAAACTTAGAGACCTTGGACTCTTTGGAGCACGGACTCCCGCTTTCCCTTTCCTCCCACTCTTCTGTCTCTGTACTATGTTTAGTTACGGACTTCCGCTATTCCCTACCCTATGTTTAGATACGGACTTCCGTTTCCCTTCTCCTTTTGACGAACTACCACCTCTTCTATAGCTTGTACAATACATGATAAATAGCAAGCTTGTAAGTAGGTAGAGGGGCAATTCGAATCTTAGCGTTGTTGCTACTAGACAGTGTTCTCTCTTCACTCCTAGTGTTGAGTTCTTCGAGCCTTAACAAGGCAAAAACCACCAGGTGTTCTCCCTCCATCTTTAGACGTTGTCTAAGGCACTTGACATCATCTTGGCTGTGACTTCAAGTCAGGTAGACTTGTCGCTCTTGCCATCCCTCATCTGCTGTTTTATCCGACCACAGCAAGGTCTTAGTGAAGAGGACCAGAAGTGTTGGATCCATTGGGAGATCTAGCTAGCCTCGTAATGTCCAGTACGGGATTAACGTGCACTGCTGGACAAGAGCTCTGGCGAAATCCTAACAACAAGATTCGAATTCCTTCATGTGCCGATTCCATGTTGAAACTCTCTCCTTTCCCTGACTCTCTTCATTGGGTTCTCATTGCTTCGCGCTGTGCCCTTTGAATCCCAGCAGTTCTCATTGCTTCGCACTGTGCCGTTGGAACCCCTTGGCTCTCATTGCTTCGCGCTGTGCCAAGGATCTCTTCTCAGATAGTCAATCTGTCAGGACGACAAGATTCAACTTACACACTTTCTAGTGTGAAAGCATCATCATATTCCTCAGGAGACCTGACCACTTCAGACGAGTGGGAGACAGACTCCGACTCTTCATCAACCTCAAAACCACTCCGTATCACATCCCAGATTCGGGATAATCTCTACCAAGAACTCATCAAACAAAACCCCGGAAGTAACCCTTCCACAGAAAACCCTAAAAACAGTGTATGTCTAGAAGAGGAGGAAGACAGGAAGTCTTGACTCTTGATACCCGCCAATCCAATCGACAACGATCAGCATCCCCATCGCCAATTCAGCACGTCTCAAGACATTGCTCTCCGATTTCAAGACAGCTATCAATGGCTGCAGAACCACAAGAACCAACTGACCCAAGAACTCAGCAAGGCTACACCTTCGAATCAGACGGAGAAGAACCAAATAACCAGCAAGAAGGACAGGAGTACGAGTACGAAGATGACGTACAACAACAACAACAAGAAAACCCTCAACAACAACAGGAAAGCCCACTACAGTATTCATTCCAACAAGGAATTCTCGACTGGAACAACAACCCAATGTCAACCTTCACACAACCTGTCCAAAACGTCACCACATCCAACACACCACCACCATACATTTCAGGAGCAATCCAAACCCTTGCTAGCAACGTATTTGGAGGATCCTACCCCCTACCAAATCCCGGACCTATTCCAAACCCAGGAGGAAATCCAGGAGGAAATCCAGGAAATCCCGGAGGAAACCCACCGCCTGGACCACCAGGAGGACCACTGCCTCAAATTTCTAATCCACCAGCCAACCCAGCACCAATGCCTACGCACTCCAGTGCAAAATATGATCCACCTGAGAAATTTGATGGAAACCGAAGGAACTATCAACGATGGAAAGAGGATTGTGGACTTTACATCCTCGCACATCCCGACAAGTTCAACACCGATCACGACGCAATCCTGTTCATGCTCTATCATATGGGAGGAACAGCTGAACCATGGAGAACCGAGTATATACAAAACCATAACACCCAGGGAACGCTTGATCTTGGAACCACCGAAAACTTTTTACAACAACTCGACCAAGCATTCCAACCCTACGATTACATGCAGGACACCATCAGACGCCTTCGACAGCTCAAACAGAACGGCAAATCTATCGATCAATTCGTATCAGAATTCAAAACTCTGGCCCATCGCGCAGGTGTCACAGGACACAACACACTTATCGAGATCTTCAAAGAAGGTCTTGACTATGATATCGCGATCAAAACCATTGCCAAAGGCCCCGGAGGAACCATTGATGAATGGATTAACTCTGCAAGAGGAGCAGCAGAAGTTGTCTGAATGGAGAACGACTATCATAACCGATTTGGCAAGAGAAACTCCAATAGAATGGTTCCAACGAAATGGAACAATTACAACTCGAACCGGTCGCAATCCAAATCAAACTATCGCAATCCAGACGCTATGGACATCGATCTGCTCGAAGCACAGATTAGCAACCTCACAATCAGCGAAAGGCATCAAGAATCTGATCCTGAAGATCAGGAAGAGGACGAAGAAGAAGCTATCAATGAACTGGTCCAACAAGGAGTTGCAAGAGTACTCGACGAAATTCTCACAACAGAGCAGAAGAAATTGATTTGAAAATGCTTCGAATGCAACCAAACCGGTCACTTCGCCAAGAATTGTCCAAACAAGAAACGAACTTGTTACACAAACTTACCCTGACACCAACAGGCGAAGACACACAATCGCAATAAGCCACCTGTACCCCCTAAAATACCTCGCGACCTACAACGACAAAATCAACGACAACGCAGTTTCACACGCATTCAGGAGATCATAGAAAATCTACCAACCGACAAAGAAATAGCAGAAGTATACACTGAATTCTCTAATCAAACCGAACCGATTGCAAGAGAGATTCAGGATTTTGCCTTAGACAACTAGCCTCCATGTCTAGATCATCAAACAAGGACTCAGGTGCACACACAGACTCTTTAAATAGCGAACAAGGACGCTCTTCTTTTTCTTCTCAGCGAAACAAGGACGCTATTCCTATTTCTGAACTATTCCTATCCCCTCATCAATCGAACACTTTATATTGTCCTATCACTGTGCACACACCTGAGAAAACCGTGGAAGACTTAGCTCTCATCGATTCCGGAGCAGGAGGAGATTTCATTGACACCATCCTAGTTGACAAATGGAAACTGACGAAGAAGCTACTACCGCGACCCCAGACAGTCAAGAACGCTGATGGATCTCTAAACAAAAACGGTACCATCACCCACTATTCCACCATTGAACTTACCATCTACGGACGCAAAATTCAAACTGATCTCAAAATCACCAATCTAGGACAACCGCGAATTATCCTAGGAATACCCTGGCTTACCAATTGCAACCCAGACATTAATTGGGCAAGACAATCACTATCCTGGAGGAAGATAACCAGTAACGCAAAACTTTCATCCCTTATCGATTCCGCCAACCTCGACGAAATCTACTTGAACGAAGTATACTTTAACGAAGAAGACTTTCTTGAAATCAATGCCAAAACCTCAACTTCACAAACTCTCGCTCAAGAACACGGTCCGAAGAAAGAATCCGACCCAAGAAAAATTGTTCCACCCTCATTCCACGACTATCTCGATCTCTTTGATGAAAAGAAAAGTGAACGCATGCCACCACGACGACCATGGGATCACAAAATCAAGATGAAACCAGGCTTCGAACCAAAAGCCTTCCGATCATACAAGTTATCACTAGCCAAAGAAAAGGAACTAGATAAATTTCTAGAAGAAAACTTATGCAAAGGATACATCCAAGAATCAAAATCTCAAATGGCTTCACCATTTTTCTTTGTATCAAAGAAAGACGGACGACTTCGACCTTGTCAAGATTATCGATACCTCAATAAACATACCATCAAAAACACCTACCCAATTCCCTCGATCCAAATGATCCTAGACAAACTCAAAGGATCAAAATACTTCACCGCCCTTGATGTTCGACTCGGCTACAACAATATTCGCATAGCCGAAGGAGACGAATGGAAAGGAGCCTTCAGAACGCATCGAGGACTATATGAACCAACCGTCATGTTCTTCGGAATGTGCAACAGTCCAGCAACGTTCCAATCAATGATGAACTCGATATTCGCTGACCTTATCCTTGCCAACAAAATCATGGTGTATATGGACGACATTCTCATTCATGCCAAAACCAAAGAAGAACTTTGACAAATCACCAGAGAAGTTTTTCGAACTCTCCGCAAACACGACCTCTATCTTAAACCCGAGAAATGCGAATTCGAAAAGGAAGAACTACCTTACCTCGGATTCATTATATCTCACAATCGAGTGCAGATGGACCCCGTCAAGCTCAAAGGAATATCCGACTGGCCAATACCACGAACAGTACGAGACGTACGAAAGTTCGTAGGATTCTGCAACTTCTATAGAAAATTCATTCGACACTATGCCACACTTGCTGCACCACTCAATGCGCTTCTAAAGAAATCAACCGCCTTTCAATGGACCACTGAAGCCGACAAAGCCTTTAACCTTCTCAAACAATGATTTCTCCAGAAACCCATCCTTCTCACCCCTGACCCATCAAAACCTTTTGAAATCCAAGTAGACACATCACAATACGCAACCGGAGGAGTACTCCTACAACGAGACGCAAACGGAGACTTACATCCATGCTTCTATCATTCCAAAAGCCTTTCACCAACAGAGCAGCGCTACCATAACTCGGAACAGGAATTCCTTGCCATCATCCGTACACTTCAAGAATGGAGACACTACATTGACGGATCACCATTCAAAACGGTCATCTGGACTGACCACGACAATATCGTCCACTGGGCCGAACCAGCCAAACTCTCGAGACGAGTTACAAGATGGTCCACACTCATTAGTGCTCACAAAGTTATCTTGCGTCACATAGCAGGAGTTAAAAACAGAGCTGCAGATGCACTATCAAGATGGCCAGACCATTTCGAAAATAAAGCCGAAGAAATCCCACAAGCCGCCATTCCGGCTCGCTTATTTGACCTAAAAACCTTCCCAACAAACCCCAAACTCGCGAAGGAACAGGAACAGGAAACAAATATCATCACTACTACCAAACTACCGGAAGATGCGAAACTGGACGATCAAGGACGTTTTCAATTACCAGTAGACTCCGCGCTTAAGAAGCGCTTATTGCAGAGGGTACATGATGCCTCTTCTGCGGGACATCCCGGAGTCAGTGAAACACTATGCAAGCTGGAAGAATATGTAACATGGCCAGGAATGCGATCTTACGTTCGCAACTACATCAAAGGATGCCCAACCTGCCAACAGTACAAGATCAACAGAAGACCATTCAAACCACCGCTTCAACCAATACCCGGACCACAATCCATTCAACCATTCGCTCAAATTGCTATAGATCTCATCACAGACCTCCCGGAAGTAAATGGCTATGATGCTATTTTATCCGTGGTGGACCATGGTCTTACGAAAGGGATAATACTATGCCCAACAAAGAAGACTTCCACGGCCGATGACATCGCTGAACTATTAATAGATAAACTCTTCGCAAGATTTGGCCTACCCAACAAAGTCATCTCAGATAGAGACCCACGCTTCGCTGCTAAATCACTACAAGCCTTGTGGAAGAAACTCGACATTAACCACACCATGTCTACCGCTTTCCACCCTCAAACCAACGGCACCACTGAACGCTTCAATCAAGAAATTGAAATGTACATTGCAGCCTACTGCGCAAACAACATTCTTGATTGGCCTAGTAAACTTTCTCTCATCGAACACGCCCACAACTCCAAACTCCATTCCGGAAGACAACACACTCCTTTCAAACTGATGTACGGACATCCGCTCAAAGCTTTTCCGACGGAACTTGAACCCACAAATAACCCAACAACCGAAAATAGATTAGAATGGATTACCAACATACAGGAAGCCGCACGGAACGCCCACGAATCCGCCAGACAAATCATGACTGAAAGAATCAAGAACCCACTTCCAAAAATAATCCCAGGACAAAAGGTCTGGTTAGACACAAGAAACCTTTGAGTAAAAGGAATACCGAAGAAATTATCCGCAAAACAACTCGGCCCTTTCAAAGTACTACACCAGACAAGTCCAGTCAACTACAAATTAGCACTCTCAAAGACCTGGAAGATTCACCCAAAATTCCACATTGGATACCTATGGCCAGTAGAAGAAAACGAGATCTACGGCAAGCAATTCACTGAACCACCACCTGACCTCGTGAACGGAGAAGAAGAATGGGAAGTAGAAGCTATTGTTAACCACAGGAAGACCAGACGCGGAAAGACGGAGTTCCTTGTCCATTGGAAAGGATATCCTGAATCAGAAAGAACCTGGCAGAACGTTTCCGATCTAGGAAACGCAAAAAACATCCTCAATGCCTATAAAAGACGACATAAGCTTCACTAAAACCCCAACAAATGCTGTCAAACGTTACCTCTCCTGCCACAGCTACTCCCTCACACTCCATTCCCAATGAACCCTCAAACTCCTCTTCCTCTACCAACACTCCCTCCCAATACAGTATGGGGCAACCACCCGACACAGGAGCTCTCCAACAGCTCCTGGAACCTATTGCCGAACAAGACAAACGACAAACCGATCAGGAGGATCATTCCTCCAGGGAAAACCCCTACCGAAACGCACCTCCCTTCATTCGAACCCGACTTCTATTTGAACAACCCTTCGCCGACCTACGGACCACTTTTATCCGCAACCCTGAAGCTATTGCCCTCCTCGACGCATTCCGGACGAATTGGTCTGCTACGTTATCTTTGGAACAGCAAATACGCGAATGTATGGATACCCTTGAGTCCACTCTCGAGGAATTTCGCCGATTTAATCCAACGGCAATGCAAATCAAAATTCTCAAAGCCGCAATTAACACCCTTCGACATTTCAGAGAGGATCCAGCTTTTGACGAGCGCTCTCAGATTGGACTCAGACTTGGAAACACTAATAACCAGCAGGAAACACAACGCCCTCGATGAACCCCTGATGTTCCCATTCAATCTTCTAGGATGGATAGACCTGCTGGGAGACGAGTTTGATTTAATGGAGATGTACATAGCGGACTACGATGATCAGGTCCTCAACGAGCCGTCTGTTTTTGCGAACCGCAGATATGGACTACCACAGATTCATCCGCACAATGCTTGGAGTGTGACACAGTGGGTCATTGCACAGACCAATGCAAAGGCTACTACTGTAATTTCTGCGGTTGGATTGCTCCACAACATTTTGAAAAGTACTGCCTACTCAATGACAACCGCTCTCGTCCACCCCTTCCCTACGCCATCAACCTCAGAGACCGCCTCGCACAATCCAACGGACCCCTTGGACAAGAACCCCTCTCCACGTTCCTCTATGGAGTCCCTCCTGCACGCCAATGACGCCTTAGAATTCTCATTACCGGCCACGACTCCCCTCTCCAACGAGTGGCTTCTCCATCCAGAAACCACACCATTTCTACTTCCAGACGCTCTGAAACTCTCCGAAATGGAGCCACCTCCCAATCCGCCTCGTCCGTGGAACTTAACCGAAGCCCTAACGAAACTCACCTACCTTCTCGCACCAGGAGTGCAACCCAAGAAGAAACTCGTAATGAAACTCGCCGACCTCGCTTCCGCCCACCTATACGACCGCAACGACGACGCCAATACCCCCGCTCCCAACCAAGAACAATCGATGACCCACAAGATGCATATGGGCTCGAGTATGATGACCCCTATGA